>PNEQ01104776.1:0-12780 GCA_003012365.1 Medauroidea extradentata
CGTAGATCATCTTCACATTTCTACCTATCTCAACGATTTTTTCAACAAAAATCTTAGGTGCGTCTGGTCCTGTGTAGATTATAGGTTCTTGAGGCAGTTGCGTCGTCAATTGTGATGGTATGACATCATTGTCAATTTGCACAAAAATACAGAAGCTATATGCTTCATGCTTTTGGTATGCCATGGTAAATGCCGTCTCAGGATCAGGTTGGCAGGCCTGGACTGGTATCAATGCAGCTTCAAAATCAGAGTACACAACAATCGGCAGTTTAGTTTTGTGTTGTATGTTCTATAAACATAGCACTGGAGGTCTGCTATCAGGCCCTAGCTGTGGCATATCAGCACGAAGTGGTGCATTGCTCGTGCAATATTTCCTGTGTTCAGTCAGACATTGCTCACCATCCAGTTCAGATACTCGCTGTTGATCGTCAAAGTGTACCAGGCATCTCTTGCAGGTGTAGACTTTGTGGCCATGTGCTGTCTTCTGAGAACGGACGAGTCGAGAGAAGTTTGAAATGTAACAGTAGTGGTTGTAATCTTCATCTGTCAAAAGCAGCAAGTCGATATGATCTACTTTTTCTTCGTCTGTTACTCTGAAGGGGAATACATTTTCTGACTTCTCGTCCAGGCAATAAACGTTGATTGACGTCTCAGGATTCTTCTATTCAAAAGTGCTAATTTATCTTACTGGTATCGGGAAAGTAATGCCTGTAAAGTCGTACCTAGCTTCAGCATGATGATATCGCTCGTTGACTCTTTCAGGGTTATTTCCTTCGATGAACTTTGCTAACACGGAACATTTAAAACATTCATTGATAATATTTCTCGGATTGATGACTGCTCTTTTCGTTTTTATGGAATCTGACAAGTCGATCCATGACGATGCTCTGAGTGGGTCGAGTTTGTTAACTCGTAGCTGAAGACAGTTGACAGAGACGAGCGTTCATCCTGACCCCTTCTCAGAATATTCACGCTCTTCAGTACATAGTTTCAAAATACTTTGTAACACTGCATTTTCAATACCGTCAGCATTATAGACTGGCAAATGTTTTGTCTTGAATGCTCTTTTGTCTTTCCCCTCGACGAAATGCGCTGGCTTAGCATAATCACATTCCAGTACAATGTTAAATTTAAGGGCTCCGTAGTATTCCACTTCATTTTTCAATTGACCTTCTATATTTACATACTTGCCGTTCAAGTATTCACATATATTCCTGGCCGTGTCATCATTCTCCACCATATACGTCTTCACATTCCCACGGAATGCTGTTTCTGCTTCGACGAAACCGAACTCTGTTGCCAAACCATACCCTACTACTATTTTAGGGCGGGTTGATGGCGTCCTGGAGCAGGATGGCCTAGCAGATTCCGGTGGTTGCACACGTAGCTTTTTCAGTGCTGGTCGTGCTACTTTACTCTTGCAAATCTTCAAGTGCATAGCCAAATTGTCACGACGAGCGAAACAGACACTACAGTAGTTGCACTAAAGCAGATTTCGTTCCATGTTGCGCTCACAACCTGATTCAAGTCGACGAGCATTACGAAATTCGGTGAACTGCTTTTTGCAATACTTACAGCAGTTAGTCACTTCTCTCTTGATGTTGCTATTACAGGTAAGTAAGTGCTTCATCAGGTCGTCTTTGCGAGTGATTGATACACCACACCGCTCACAGATCAGTCGCTCTTCACGGCGCGTATTGAAGTCGCAGATCTTCTCATGTCTCAGCATATTATTTCGCAAAGTAAAGACTTTGCCACAGAACTTGCAGTAACTAACCTTTAACGAAGAATACTGCCCTTCCATTACTTTAATTCGTTATTCTTCAAATCAGGTAAACCTAATGTAAAATTTCTTGAAGTTTTATACCTAACCTTGAATTCACTAGCTAAATGACGCGATGAGCTCAACGTAGCACAATTAATAATCACTCGAAGTAGGCTGCGCGTACAGAGATAGTACTCGGACGAAAGACAAACAGCGAATGAGCTTGGAACTTCGTGCGGCTGTTTATATACCCTCGCTCTCACCTCTTAACTTATTTCGTACACCGTATTTACATCAATCGGACATATGTGCACATGTTAGGTCATGTTTTCATTTAGGACAGTCGCTTGAATGTTATGTAAACAATTTAGAAATAAACATACAACGGCTAACATTTCCAGACGTAAAGTTACCACTGTCAAGCGATATAGAATTTTGATATCGTGACGTGAAACCGATTTATAAATATTGTCGGTTAAATTCCGTGATTTTACATACAGACGAGCCTTCACGAGCATACTTGTTTGTAGGTTACTGTTATATAAATACATTTGTGCAGAAATTTTTTATTTACCTTTTTTCTATTGCGTAAGATTTTTTCGTTTCTTCACCTTTCCAAATTACATTATCAACGGACACTGTGTAAAGTATAGGAATTACGTATTAACTGTTGGTAGCTTCTACTTTTTGCTTTCGAAGTGTTGTGGGTGGAAGAAAAACACGAACATTATGCTAATGTACTGGGTGCGTACTGTACCTAATGTCAGATTTATTTTTGTTAAAATTATTAAGTACTTGTATAATAATTAAATAAATCGTACGGTTCCTTATATATATATTGCTGTCCGGATTAGTTATATATTTAAAGTAAAGTATTTCTACCTTATAATGCACGCATAAAAGTTTATTTCTTAGCAACTGAACAAATCTTCCTTGATCAAGACTTTATACGATAGCGAACTCTATAATAGTGTGGCTGTGTTAACATAGAAATAATCAAACTGGTATAAGTTTCCGCAAGGCTGCGAGACGGTAGGTACTAGTTAGAATACTGGTACATACAAACGCAAGAATAGAAGTTTTGTAGTATCAACATTACTCGACACCTTTTAATGCGTGTTGTAGACATCCATATAGCGAATTTTATTTTCAGGGAACTATAACATCAAAGTTATGTTACAATGACGGGAAAAAAGCGGTGGTCGTATATGTGGTTCGCCAAGATGCTAACATGCGTCGTTACATTGTAGAGATCGACAAACGTTATTATAGTAGAAGGATAGATACTAGGAACCAAAAGTATAATTAAAATTATATTCAGCACAAGGGATTATACGTCGCGATGTACAACAGAATGTTTCTCCAGGCAGGCGAAATGACGTTTTAAATCATGTTACATAGCTGTACGGGTCTTCGCCTTCTAGTATTTATAGTGTGAAAGTTAATTTTATATCCGTCATAAGTATACATATTTTTTAAAACAACAACTATAATCAGCGATAAAAAGTAATAAACTTGTTTAGTTTTCGAGCTCCGAACCAAGGACGAAATCATCGCGAGCTTTAGGAAATCACTAATGGAAATATTAAAATGTTACGGAAAATGCGTTTCTGTCTTTAAGTCGGCGGTATTTGTACTGACCGTCTGTGACGAGCACGGCTTTCCCATCAGCTTTATTCTATTAGAGTCATAAACTAGCAGAATACTAATTATATACAATTAATTGGCTTAAGAGCGATGCTTAGTACCAGATTTATCCTTGTTAAAATTGTTAAGAACTAGTATCGCAATTAAATTAATTGCTTTGCATATGGCTCCCTTTATGTATTGTAGTCAGAATTAATTATATATTTTAAGTAAAGTAGAGTATTTCTACCTTATAACGCACTATAAGAGTTGATTTCTTAGCAACTTAACTAATCTTCCTTGATAATTAGTATATTCGATAGCGAACTCTGTAACACTATAGCTTTGATTACAAATAAATCATCAAACTGGTATAAATTTTCGTAAGACTGCGAGCCGGCAGGTACTAGTTCGAATACAGGTACATACAAACGCGAGAGTAAAGTTTTCAAATATCAACATTGCTTGACATCTTTTACTATATGCTGTAGGCTTCCCTATAGCGAATTTTATTTTCAGAGAACTATAACATCATAGATAAGTTACAATGACGGGAAAAAGAATACGGTGGTCGTATGTGTGGCTCGCCAAGATGGTAACATGTCTTTACACTGTAGAGATCGACAAACGTTATTACAGTAGAAGGATAGATACTAGGAACCAAAAGTATAATTAAAATTATATTCAGTACAAGGGATTATACTTCGCGATGTACAACATGATGTATCCCCAACAGGCGAAATAACATTTTAAAACATGTTACATAGATGTACGTATGGGTCATTGCCTTCTAGTATTTATAGTGTGAAAGTTAATTTTATATCCGTCATAAGTATACATATATATTTTTAAAACAACTATAATCGACGATAAAAAGTAATAAAGTTGTATAGTTTTCGAGCTCCGAACCAAGGATGAAGTCATCGCGAGCGTACTTACTGATGGAATTCTTATTTCAGCCGTGTATAGGCTTTAGGAAATCGGAAAATCACTCATGGGAAATATTAATGTGTTACGGAAATGCGGTTTGGTGTTGAAGTAGGCGACATTTGTACTAATTGTCTGCGACGAGCACGGTTTTCCTATCAGGTTTATTCTAGTCGAGTCATAAACTAGCAGAATATTACTAATATATTTAATTGGCTTAAGAACGATGCTTATAGCATTAGGTATAGCGACGCCGGTAATTAAATTACAGGCACCTGTCCTGCATAACTCTATCCAACAAGTACGGCACTAAAGGATATGGTTTCGTACTAAGGAATGTATGTCACCACTACACACGCACCTATAATAACAGTTTTTTTTTGTTTTTTATGGATGTATATATAATATTACTCTAGCAGATATTAATACGTGTCTGGAATAATGCGAACAAATTACATTAAGAATATTTTTGTACGGACTGTCCATAATTAAAACACATGTGCGCCTGTTTCGTAAGTGTGTACTATTAACAGCAATCAATATACTTTTATCGTTCATGCAGTAAATACCTACTCGATAATCCTTAGATAACTGAAAATGTAAGTCTCGGGTTTTAAGCAGGGCGTGTGTGAGACAGTTACGTTTAATTACGGCAACAGCAATGGCGCGTAGAGGAAAAAGAGGCGGGAGCTGAGCTGGGACAGGTTGTGACGCGTGCGCCGGGTTATTGACCGCGGAGGGGGGAGAGGGGAAGGCACAGTAGAAAACTGCGTGGTTATACAAAACTATAGCCAGTTCCTTGTTGGATGCTGAAGAGGTCGGGTGCTGTCCGTCATGACTGGGAGATGTGCAAGTAAGTATCATAATTAATTGCTGAATTTATCGGAAATCGATCGGGGATAGATTCGAGATTGTAGGATGGTGTTATAATTATAGAACTAAGTACCGTAGGTCTTTACTTGCGTAATGCTTCGTCACGACTTGTTTGCTATATTTTACTACGTTTTTATTACAGCATTTTGTAAATATAAAGAGAAAATATAAAATTGTATTAATTTTTATTAATTAAGGGTATCGAATTTAGGACATTATGCCGTTTACAGTGTGATACAATCAATTAAGTCATGTATATGCGATAAAAAGTTGAAAATTTACACAACAAATCGAATTTTTAACGAGATTTTCCACGACTACACTGCGAAACAAGGAACACCACCGCATTGCTGAGTACAGTTATCAGTTAGACATGATGTCTCACAACAGCTCGAGAATGATATTGAACAGAAATGTATACAAAATAATAAATTATCTCAATAAAATTCTAAAAAATATTATATGATGTATTTTTATTGCAAAAACATGTTTCCCAAAAACAAAATTAATGAGTTTATTACTGTGTCAGGAAAAGGTAGAGTTAGTGCACGGTTAGGTGACAAAATGCTATGTTAATATATGTTGACTGGTATAATGATATTTGCCAGACCTAATATAAGGTCGGTGTTCAGTAGTATAAAAAACGTATAACTGAAGAACCACGGGCCAAACACAACAAAAAAAAAAAAACAAGTTTCATTTAATTTAAAAAGTACGTACACATAACACAAAGTAAAATATTTCAGGGCCTAAACAAATAGTTACGAGCACCGTCACCAGGGTAAAAGTAGTTCCGACGCCTATGGAAAACATTAGATTTTTAATTGCAGAAAATAGTTGTAATGGAAGATTAAGGAAAACAGTATTTCAGAGTTCTAGACACCGACAAAAAATTAAATAAAAAAATATACAATAACTTACATACAAGAAAAATACTTAAACCAAAGTACGAAAAGTTACTGTGCGACAATAGAAATCATATACCAAAGTTCAACACAGACGAAAATGACTCAAACCAAATATGTAAAATGAAAAACAGTCTTTAAAGGTCTAACACATACAAACCTACATGTAATAGCCTAGAAGGAAGGAGAGGGAGAGAGAAAAAGAGAGAACACGAGAGAATAAGAGAGCACGAGAGAGAGAGGGAGAGAGAGAATAAGAGAGAGAGAGGGAGGGAGAGAATAAGAGAGAGAGAGGGAGGGAGAGAGGGTGGTAGAGAGAGAAAAAAGGATAACATACGTAAAACACTTATACGAAAGGGAAAAATATTTAAAGAACAGAAATATAATGTATACAAAGTTGAGCACAAAACAAATTGACAATTCCTTCTACGCATAAGCAATAAAAAAATATATTATCATGCATTTCAAGGTGAAACTTACATATACGAAAGTAACACCATAAATGTTAATGAATAAAAAAAAAAAAAAGAGATACTAAATCTCAGAACAGGTACAGGACAAAAATATAAATTCCAAGAAGTCGAGCACGTGTAAAAGCTAAAACATGATAAAAAAACTTAAAATTTATGAAACAAAAAAAAAGTACTATTGGTCATACAAACAAAGGAATAAAGTATTAGGTTAAAGAAATAGACGGAGACAAGGTTAGATATGTGACATGGTAGGAGGTCAGGTTAGGTCAGGTTAAGTTATGATTTCAGCATTAAAAACATATTAAATAAATGGCCTAGCCGTAATATAAATTCTACCAAGCCCTGACAAAGCAAAGCAAGAATAACGTATTACAAGAATTAGAAGAAGACACGTATTACTAGAGGTAAAATAATACTACCCTACACTACTTATAAACACCTTACAGAAAAATTACTCTAAGACCTACACGAGTGGAACATATTCAACGCCTTACGAGAATGCAACATACTAGAAGAATTCCTAGCAGTGAACTATGATACAAGACAGACATACAAGGGAAAATAAGTGTTAGGTTAAAGGAATAACAGAAACAAGGCTAGACATGTGACTTGGTAGAAGGACAGGTCAGGTTAAGTTAAGTTAGGTTAGGTGCGGTAGCGCTCTTAATGGTGATACTTGGAAATGGAGACGGACTAAACCAGTAGTACAAACAACACTAATGCTATCTAGCAGACGACACTGGAACCAAGACGATTGGTTTAGCTACTAGCTCTCCTGGTGGAAAGGCTCAGCACAAAAGTCTTAATAATCAACGCCATCTAGGAGACTATCAGTAACTACTGGCAGACATACCTAGAGGACAGCTATAAAACTAATTTTTTAAAACAAGATGGAGTGTGGAGCCTATGAGGGATGCTATGTAATAAGGCAACGAACATTGATCAAGATGGTGGATGAACATCCTAACAAGAAAGAGAGTAAAAAATACAGAACAGATCTGGGATTCAGCTCCTACGCTCCTGCATTATAATCGGCTATACTACACTATTTATGTGTACTTCTGTTCGTGTGCGTGCTTTTAATTGAATGTATATAGCAATATGTAATTGAATGTATGTATGTATATATATATACATATATATATATATATATATATATATATATATATATATATATATATATATATAAGTACATGTGTTTGTGTGAGTGCTTGTAAGTGAATGTATGTAGCATTATGTAATTGAATGTATGTATGTATATATGTGAACTTGTGTTTGTGTGCGTGCTTGTAGGTGAATGAATGAATGTAGCATTATGTAATTGAATGTATGTATGTATGTATATGTGTGTACGTGTGTTTGTTTGCGTGTTTGTAAGTGAATGTACGTATGTATGTACATATGTGTATTTGTTTTTGTGTGCGTGCTTGTAAGTAAATGTTTGTAGCATTATGTGATTGAATGCATGAATGTATATATGTGTACTTGTGTTTGTGTGCGTGCTTGTAAGTGAATGTGTGTAGCATTGTGTAATTGAATGTATGTATGTATATGTGTGTACATGTGATTGGGTGCGTGCTTGTAAGTGAATGTATATATGTATGTACGTATGTATGTATATGTTTATACGTGTGTATGTGTGCGTGCTTGTAAGTGAATGTATGTATGTATGTATATCGGTGTACGTGTGTTTGTGTGCGTGCTTGTAAGTGAATGTATGTATATATGTGTACTTGTGTTTGTGTGCGTACTTGTAAGTGAATGTATGTAGCGTAATGTGATTGAATGTATATATATATATATATATATATATATATATATATGTGTGTACTTGTGGTTATGTGCGTGCTTGTAAGTGAATGTATGTAGCATTATGTAATTGAATGTATGTATGTATTTATGTATATGTGTGTACGTGTGTTTGCCTGCGTGCTTGTAAGTGAATGTATGTATGTATCTATATATATGTGCGTACGTGTGTTTGTGTGCGTGCTTGTAAGTAAATGTATGTATGTATGTATATATGTGTACTTGTCTTTGTGTGCGTGCTTGTAAGTAAATGTATGTAGCATTATGTGATTGAATGTATGAATGTAAGTATGTATATATGTGTACGTGTGTTTGTGTGCGTGCTTGTAAGTTAATGTATGTAGCATTATGTGATTGAATATATGAATGTATATATGTGTACTTGTGTTTGTGTGCGTGCTTGTAAGTGAATGTATGTAGCATTATGTAATTGAATGTATGTATGTGTGTATGTATGTATAGGTGTGTACAAGTGTTTGTGTGCGTGCTTGTAAGTGAATGTCTGTATGAATATATGCATATGTGTGTACTTGTGTTTGTGTGTGTACTTGTAAGTGAATGTATGTAGCATTATGTAATTTAATGTATGTATGTATATACGTGTACTTGTGTTTGTGTGCCTCCTTGAAAGTGAATGTATGTAGCATTTAGTGATTGAATGTATGTATGTATGTATATATGTGTACTTGTGTTTGTGTGCGTGCTTGTAAGTGAAAGTATGTAGCATTATGTAATTGAATGTATGTATCTATATGAGTGTACATGTGGTTGTGTGCGTTCTTGTAAGTGAATGTATGTAGCATTATGTGATTGAATGTATGTATGTATGAATATGTGTGTAATGTGTTTGTGTGTGTGCTTGAAAGTGAATGTATGTAGCAATATGAGATTGAATGTATGTATGTATGAATATGTGTGTAATGTGTTTGTGGGTGTGCTTGAAAGTGAATGTATGTAGCATTATGTGATTGAATGTATGAATGTATATATGTGTACTTGTGCTTGTGTGCGTGCTTGTAGGTGAACGTATGTAGCATTATGTGATTGAATGTATGTATGTATATATGTGTACTTGTGTTTGTGTTTGTGCTTGTAAGTGAATGTATGTAGCATTATGTAATTGAATGTATGTATGTATGTTGTAACATAACCTTGCTCTCTCCACTTTTACTCTCTGTAATATCTCCAAATAAAACTTTAACTTGGGCAGATATAGCTTACCAATTATTTTACTAGTGTATGAGCCCTGGGTTGTACGACTTGGTAAGATAAAATTAACTGAAACAATTATAATAAACTGAGAGAAAACAAGTGGTGTGAAAAGAACCAAATTTATTACATATAACCTTAAAAGAATATTAGTAGGGCTCATAAAGAAACATAAATTCGATCATCAATAAGATTTCGTAACGTATTATAAAAAAAAATAATCAGTGACGTTGCAATTATGAGAGACAATAACTTAAGAAACGGTAAACAAATTTGAGTACTAATTAAATATTTGCTTTCCTAGACTCTTACTAGATTGTGAAATTGTATTAGAATAAAATTTGAAAATTAAATGTTGGATGTTAGTTCAATGTGATGAGTCAAAGAAAAATATGAACTTATTATTTCCTCCACAATATTAGCCAGAATGGTAGGGTAACGTTTCCTTCAAACTTCTTTGCTTTGTGGCAATATAATTTAGAGTAATTCTTCTGTTCGTTTTTAGGAAATACTGCAAAAATTGTGAGGATTCAGCTTGAGACATCTTATCCAGAGTATTCGTGGGGTTAAAATCTTTGCACAACTTAAAAACAATTAATATCCTCAAAATTTTAATTTAAGCAGCGTTGTCCACAATTTCTGACACTATTTCATGGTTTGCAATTTTATTCTTGTCGTTACGGGAGGGCTGGGACTGCTTACCGTTGAAGTCTCCACCGTGAAGAAAGAAATTTCGAAAATTCTCCTGAGTTTCGAAATTATAAAAGAATATTAGTATCACGGGAAACGTGGTACTCCACGTCGTACAATTCTTCTCCCAGTTGGCCAGTAAGAGGTAATGCCAGGCTAGGATTCGTCCAACATATTTCCTGGAAGACGGAAACGAGAAGGCCTGGATATCTTCTACTCTTCAGTCGTAGAAAAAATTTCCCCGCTGCTTTCCAAAAGGAACAAATGCAGCGCCAGGTCTCGTAGATTCTCTTCAAAAAGAATTATAAGGCAAAAAAAAGCGTCTCGAGGCATAATCTTACTCGAAAAAGTCTTCGTAGCCGGACCTCTACGTAGAATTTTCCTTCCATTTTCTTCCCTTCGACGTTCTATATTCTAAAAATTTTCTTTCTTGTTGATTCCAAAGTGAATGCAAAAATTCTGCTTCAAAAACGCAGTGAACATGGAAGTTATTCTTTCTACTAGCAAAAATCGATTAATGTGTGGTCTGAAAATGATCTGATTTTTAAATCAAATTACGTTTTTTTCCTAGTAAGAGCCTTTACAAAATGGTATGATTATTAAAACCTTTCCGGAAAATATACCATACATTTAACAAACATAAACATTTAAATTAACACTAGTCACAGAAAAATATTACTACCATAGCACAATTACTTATTTAAATATTTACATTACCTGAATGTCAAATATATAATAAAATTCTAAGCGATAGCTGTGCATAGACATTATGTGTATGTTACAGATAGCCCCCTACCAGACTATGAAACTTTTAGTTACAATTTTTTTTAATTGTAAAAGTCTTCAGTAGGCGATATTTAAACTATTGCGAATGATTATTATGTTTCAATTTTTCAAAAATAACAAACAATAAAATATTTAACTCTCTTATACAATATTGGTTTAAGCGACAATAATATTTGCACTGGAATTGAAAGTTCCTTGCTTTGTATACAGGACTGTGTATATATAAAGTTTCAATTGCTTTCAATTGTTTTTTTCAACACAAACAAAAAATAATAAATTTTTTTCACCAGGTAAATATTTACCATTAACATTCCCGTTCTATGTGATTTCAATATTACCTTAACTTCTGTTAAGCAAGTTTTCCCTGAGAACAAATCTGAAATTTCAGTTCACACATAAAAATACATATTACCCTTTTAAAATATTAAAACTATTACAATTCATTTTTTTCTCTCTTTTCCTTACTCAAGGTAAATGTCTTTAACTATTTCACAATAGTTTATATCAGGTGTACCAACTTTAACATTGAGACAAAAAAAATATATTTCATGTTACCCAATTCAAAATTATTTTAAGAATGTATTTTACTAATTTCATTTCATCGACATTCTGCACGATGTTCAATTCTTCTCCATCGCTGACACTGTGATCTTTTATTTTTTTCACCAGCAGAACGAAAAATATAAAAAAATAAATAAAAATGATCGTAGAGTTACACAAAAATTCTACTTCGGCGAACACTTACGGAAATCCGTTCAGCACTACACTTCTCTGGTTCCCTGAAGAAGTTCGTGTCCTCGTCGCTAAAACGCACTTTCCCTTGCCATTCTGATAATATTGTGGAGAAATACCTATTAAGTGTATTTGTTTATTACCAGGAATGAAAAAAGAATCTGCATCATGCAGACTAAAGTTTCTTCCTTGTCTGTGTAGACGAGAAAAAAAATTACTATCTTACCTCTATGTATTGTCAATAAGAGACATTAAGCAAAAATAAATAAACGTTTCCGAATATACAAGGTAGAAGACTTCTATGGAAGTAGGTCACTAGTACGTATACTCTAAGTAAAAGCTTTCACAGAGTTAGGAGATATTAGAGTGCAGAATTCAAATAAATGGTTCATCATTCACTGGCTACAATATTTTATCAGGACCCTTTGTATTAATTCTCATTCACATGGTTATCTTACGTCGATAATCCACAGAGAAATATCCAACAGCCGTATCGTGATTTTTAATTTCAACACCGTAGATCAAAATAACATTTCTTGTCTATGTGGCAGGCAAAGTTTCTCTTTGACAACACAGGAGCATACATACATCTATGTGTTTGATGGCTATCAAGATATCTGTTTATGTTTGTTCACATATTGTACTACACATATTAATTGCCATTTTAGCATATCAAACATTTAAGCAAAATTTTGTACAATAAATTCATGTCGTTTTCAACGACTTACGACTACCAAAAAGCGTAAATGACCAAGCACACTTAATAGGCTCCACGCCGGTGCATAACAGTAGTGTAGTAATGGCGGTTCTATTGCAGGAGCCTAGGAGCGGGATCGGGGGATCTGTTCAGTATGTGTCTCGTAATTAAATGTGTACGGTCTACCCACCTTCTTGTTTAATGTCCGTTGTCTTGATACCTAGCTACCCTCATTGGCTCAACCTTCTATCTTGTTTTTTTAAAATTAGTTTTATTGTTGTCCTCTAG
>PNEQ01104777.1:8820-21437 GCA_003012365.1 Medauroidea extradentata
ACAAAAAATCCTTAAACCTACCCAAAAGTCTTAAACCTAACCAAAAACCCTTAAACCTAATTAAAAACCCCTAAACCTATCCAAATATCTTAAACATAACCAAAAAAACCTTAAACCTTACCCAAAAACCTTTACCTAACCAAAAAACCCTAAATCTAACCATAAGCCCACAAACAAAACAAAAAACCTTAAACCTAACCAAAACACCTTAAACCTAACCAAAAACCTTAAAGATTAACCTTTAAAACTAACCAAAAACCCTTAAACCTAACAAAAATTACATAAACCTAAGCAAAAAACATTAAACCTATCCAAGAACCTTTAAACCTAAACAAAATTACATAAACCTAACCAAAAAACCATAAACCTATCAAAAAACTTTAAACCTAACAAAATACACTTTAACCTAATCAAAAAAAACTTAAACCTAACCAAAACTTCTTAAACCTAACCAAAAACCTTAAATCTAATGAATAACCTTTAAACCTAACCAAAAACCCTTAAACCTAACAAAAATTACATAAACGTAAGCAAAAAACATTAAACCTATCCAAGAACCTTTAAACCTAAACAAAATTACATAAACCTATCCAAAAAACCACCAACCTACCAAAAAAACTTAAACCTAACCAAAAATTCCTAAACCTGATCAACAACCTAAAACCTAAGCAAAAACATTTAAACCTTACCAAAAACCCTTAAACCTAACTAAAATTAAATAAACCTAACCAAACAACCTTAAACCTTACCAAAAATCCTTAAACCTAACCAAAAACACTTAAACCTAACCAAAATTACATAAACCTAACCAAAAAACATAAACCTAACAAAAAACCTAAACCTAACCAAAAACCTTTAAACCTAACCAAAACAACTAAACCTAACAAAAAACCCATAAACATAACCAAAAAACCCTTCAATCTAACCAAAAATCTTAAACCTAACCAAAAAATCTTCAACCTAACAAAAATACTTTAAACCTAACCAGAAACCTTAAATCTAATAAAAAACACTTAAACTTAACCAAAAACCCTTAAACCTAACTAAAATAACATAAACCTAACCAAAAAACCTTAAACCTATCCAAGAACCTATAAACATAACCAAAATTACATAAACCTAACAAAAATCCTTAAACCTGTCAAAAAACTTTAAACCTAACCAAAAATCCTTAAACCTGTAAAAAAAATTTAAACCTAACCAAAAAACCCTTTAACCTAACCAAATTCCTTAAACCTGTCAAAAAACTTTAAACCTAACCAAAAAACCCTTTAACCTAACCAAGAAAAAACTTAAACCTAACCAAATAACTTAATCCTAACCAAAACACCTTAACCTAACTAAAAACCTTATACCTAACCAAAAAACCCTTTCACCTTACCAAAAAACTTAAACCTAACATAAAATCTTAAATCTAACCAAAACACATTAAACCTAACCAAAACACCTTAAACGTAACCGAAAACCTAAAACCTAACCAAAAACCCCTAAACCTAACCAAATAACCCTTAAACCTAACCAAAAAACCTTAAAACTAACAAAAAAACCTTTACCTATCCATAAACCCTTAACCCTAACCAAACCCCTTAAACCTAACCAAAAACCCATTAACTTACCAAAAAACACTTTAACCTAACCAGAAAACCTAAAACTTACCAAAAATTTTTAAACCTAACCAAAAAACGTTAAACCTAACCAAAAACCCTTAAAACTACTCAAAAATCCTTAAACCTACCTAAAAAAGCTTAAACCTAACCAAAAACCCTTAAACCTAATCAAAAACCCTTAAAACATCTTAAAAATCCTTTAATCTACCCAAAAAAAACATAAACCTAACCAAAAACCCTTAAACGTAATCAAAAACCATTAAAACATACAAAAAATCCTTAAAACTAATCAAAAAACTTTAAAGCTAACATAAACATTCAAACCTAACCAAAAACCACTAACCCTAACCAAAGAACCTCAAACATAACCAAAAAACCTTAAACCTAACCAAAAATCCTTAAAACTAATTAAAAAACTTAAACCTATCCAAAAACCCTTAAACCAAACCAAAAACCATTAAATCGATAGAAAAATCCTTAAACATTACCAAAAAACCCTTAAACTTATCCAAAAAAACCTTAAACCTAACCAAATATCTTAAACAAAACCTAAAAACCTTAAACCTTACACAAAAACCCAAAAACCTAACCAAAACCCCTCACCTTAACCAAAAACCCATAAACCTAACCATAAAACCTTAAACCTAACAAAAAAACCTAATGAAAAACCTTAAACATAACCAAAAAACCTTAAACTAAACATAAAAAACATAAACCTAACCAAAAAACCTTAAACCTAAATAAAAAAACCCTAAACCTAAACCAAAAACGTTAAACATTACCAAAAAACTTTAAACCTTACCAAACAACCTTAAATCTAATAAAAAAAACCTTAAACATAATCAAAAACCCATAAACCAAACCAAAAAACCCTTTCACCTAACCAAAAAACCTAAACATAACCAAAAAACCTTAAACCTAACCAAAAACCCTTAAACCTAACTAAAATTACATAAACCTAACGAGAAAACCTTAAACCTAACCAAAAACACTTAAACCTAACCAAGAACACTTAAACCTAACCAAAATTACTTACGCCTAACCAAAAAAACATAAACCTAACAAAAAACCAAAACCTAACTAAAAACCCTTAAACCTAACAAAAAACCCATAAACCTAACCAAAAACCCATAAACCTAACCAAAAAACACTTTAACCTAACCAAAAAATCTTAAATCTAACCAAAAAACCTTAAACCTAACCAAAACACCTTAAACCTATCCAAAAACCTTAAATCTAATGAATAATTTTTAAACCTAACCAATAACCCTTAAACCTAACAAACATTACATAAACCTAAGCAAAAAACATTAAACCTATCCAAGAACCTTTAAAACTAAACAAAATTACATAAACCTAACCAAAAAACCTAAAACCTATCAAAAAAACTTTAAACCTAACCAAAAAAACCGTAAACATAACCAAAAAACCTTAAACCTAAACAAAACACCTTAACCTAAATAAAACCTTATACCTAACCAAAAACCCTTAAACCTAACCAAAAACCCTAAACCTAACCAAAACCCCTAAACCTAACCAAAAACCCATAAACCTAACCAAAAACCCTCTTGTCCTAACCAAAAAATTTTAAACCTAAACCAAAAAACTTAAACCTAACCAAAACACCTTAAACCTAACCAAAAACTTTAAATCTAATGAAATACTCTTAAACCTAACCAAAAACACTTAAACCTAACTAAAATTACATAAACCTAAGCAAAATACATTAAACCTATCCAAGAACCTTTAAACCTAAACAAAATTACATAAACCTAACCAAAAAACCTTAAACCTATCAAAAAAACTTTAAACCTAACTAAAAAACCTTAAACTTAACCAAAAACACTTAAACCTAACCAAAAACACCTAAACCTAACCAAAAACCCTTAAACGTAATCAAAAACCATTAAAACATACCAAAAATCCTTAAAACCAATCAAAAAATTTAAAGCTAACAAAAACCTTTAAACCTAACCAAAAACCACTAAACCTAACCAAAAATCCTCAAACGTAAACAAAAAACCTTAAACCTAACCAAAAATCCTTAAATCTAATCAAAAAACTTAAACCTATCCAAAAACCCTTAAACCTAACCAAAAACCATTAATTCGATAGAAAAATCCTTAAACATTACCAAAAAAAAAAATTAAACCTATCCAAAAAACCTTAAACCTAACCATAAGCCC
This sequence comes from Medauroidea extradentata, assembly GCA_003012365.1. Lineage (NCBI taxonomy): Eukaryota > Metazoa > Arthropoda > Insecta > Phasmatodea > Phasmatidae > Medauroidea > Medauroidea extradentata. Next base: position 12,614 of record PNEQ01104777.1, read on the forward strand.
ATAAAACTAACAAAAAATCCTTAAACCTATCCAAAAAACTTAAACCTAAGTAAAAATCCTTAAACCTTATCATAAACCCTTAAAACTTACCAAAAATCCTTAAAACTAACCAAAAAACTTAAAAACTAACCAAAAACCTTTAACCTAACCAAAAATTCCTAAACCTAACCAAAAAACCTCAAACGTAACCAAAAAACCTTAAACCTAACCAAAAACCCTTAAAAATAATCAAAAAACGGAAACCTATCCAAAAACCCTTAAACTTAACCAAAAACCATTATATCGATACAAAAATCATTAAACATAAACAAAAAACCCTTAAACCTATCCAAAAAACCTTAAAATTAACCAAATATCTTATACAAAACCTAAAAAACCTTTAACCTTACCCAAAAACCCTAAAACCTAACCAAAAACCCCTCACCTTAACCAAAAACCTAAGAAAAAAACCTAATAAAAAACCTTAAACTAAACCAAAAAACCTTAAACCAAACCAAAAAAACATTAACCTAACCATAAAACCTTAAACCTAACAAAACACCTTAAACCTAACCAAAACCTTAAATTTAATGAATAACCTTTAAACCTAACCAAAAACCCTTAAACCTAACAAAAATTACATAAACCTAAGCAAAATACATTAAACCTATCCAAGAACCTTTAAACCTAAACAAAATTACATAAACCTAACCAAAAAACCTTAAACCTATCAAAAAAACTTTAAACCTAACTAAAAAACCTTAAACTTAACCAAAAACACTTAAACCTAACTAAAATTACATAAACCTAACCAAAAAACCTTAAACCTAACCAAAAACCCCTAAACCTAACCAAAACACATTAAATCAAACCAAAACACCTTAAACCAACCCGAAAACCCCTAACCCTAACCAAAAAACCCCTAAACGTAAACAAAAAAACCCCTAAACCTAACCAAAAAACCTTAAAACTAACCAAAAAACCTTTACCTAACCAAAATCCCTTAAACCTAACCAAAAACCTTAAACCTAACCAAAAACCCTAACCATAACCAAAAAACCTTAAACCCAACCAAAACAACTTAAACCTAACCAAAAAAACTTAAACCTAACCAAAACCACTTAAACCTAACCAAAAACCTTAAATCTAATGAAAAACCCTTAAACCTAACCAAAAACCCTTAAACCTAACTAAAATTACATAAACCTAACCAAAAAACCTTAAACCTAACCAAAAACACTTAAACCTAACCAAGAACACTTAAACCTAACCAAAATAACATAAACCTAACCAAAAAAACATAAACATAACAAAAAACCCCTAAACCTAACCAAAAACCCATAAACCTAACCAAAAAACCCTTTAACCTAACCAAAAAATCTTAAACCTAACCAAAAAACCTTAAACCTAACCAAAAACCTTAAATCTAATGAATAACCATTAAACCTAGCCAAAAACCCTTAAACCTAACAAAAATTACATAAACCTAACCAAAAAACTTTAAACCCATACAAGAACTTTTAACCTAAAACAAAATTACATAAACATAACCAAAAAAACCTTAAAATTATCAAAAAAACTTTAAACCTTACCAAAAAAACCTATCAACCTAACCAAAAACCTTAAACCTAACCAAAAAAACCTTAAACCTAACCAAAAAACCGTAACACCTAACCAAAACACCTTAACCTAACTATAAAACTTATACCTAACCAAAAAACCCTTTAACATTACCAAAAAACTTAAACCTAACCAAAAACAATTAAACCTAACCAAGAACACTTAAACCAAACCAAAATAACATAAACCTAACCAAAAAAACATAAACATAACAAAAAACCCCTAAACCTAACCAAAAACCCATAAACCTAACCAAAAAACCCCTAAACCTAACCAAAAAACCTTAAAACTAACCAAAAAACCATTACCTAACCAAAAACCCTTAAATCTAACCAAAAAACCTTAAACCTAACCAAAAAACCTAACCATAACCGAAAAACCTTAAACCTAACCAAAACAACTTAAACCTAACCTAAAAAAATTAAACCTAACCAAAACCACTTAAACCTAACCAAAAACCTTAAATCTAATGAAAAACCCTTAAACCTAACCAAAAACCTTAAATCAAACTAAAATTATATAAACCTAACCAAAAAACCTTAAACCTAACCAAAAACACTTAAACCTAACCAAGACCACTTAAACCTAACCAAAATTATTTAAGCCTAACCAAAAAAAACATAAACCTAACAAAAAACCTAAACCTAACTAAAAACCCTTAAACCTAACCAAAAACCCATAAACCTAACCAAAAACCCATAAACCTAACCAAAAAACACTTTAACCTAACCAAAAAATCTTAAATCTAACCAAAAAACCTTAAACCTAACCAAAACACCTTAAACCTATCCAAAAACCTTAAATCTAATGAATAAACTTTAGACCTAACAATAAAATCTTAAACCTAACCAAAACACCTTAAACCTAACCAAAAACCTTAAATCTAATGAATAACTTTTAAACCTAACCAAAAACCATTAAACCTAACAAACATTACATAAACCTAAGCAAAAAACATTAAACCTATCCAAGAACCTTTAAACCTAAACAAAATTACATAAACCTAACCAAAACACCTTAAACCTATCAAAAAAAATTTAAACCTAACCAAAAAAACCTTAAACCTAACCAAAAAACCTTAAACCTAAACAAAACACCTTAACCTAAATAAAACCTTATACTTAACCAAAAACCCTTAAACCTAACCAAAAACCCTAAACCTAACCAAAAACCCCTAAACCTAACCAAAAACCCTTTTGTCCTAACCAAAAAATTTTAAACCTAAACCAAAAAACTTAAACCTAACCAAAACACCTTAAACCTAACCAAAACCTTAAATCTAATGAAATACTCTTAAACCTAACCAAAAACACTTAAACCTAACTAAAATTACATAAATCTAACCAAAAAACATTAAACCTAACCAGAAATCCTTAAACCTAACCAAAAACACTTAAAAACCTAACCAAAATTACATATACCTAACCAAAAAACATAAACCTAACAAAAAAACTAAACCTAACCAAAAACCCTTAAACCTAACCAAAAACACCTAAACCTAACCAAAAACCCTTAAACGTAATCAAAAACCATTAAAACATACCAAAAATCCTTAAAACTAATCAAAAAACTTTAAAGCTAACAAAAACCTTTAAACCTAACCAAAAACCACTAAACCTAACCAAAAAACCTTAAAACTAATCAAAAAACTAAAACCTAACCAAAAACCCTTAAACCTAACCAAATATCTTAAACAAAACGTAAAAACCTTAAACCTTACACAAAAACCCTAAAACCTAACCAAAACTCCTCACCTTAACCAAAAACCCATAAACCTAACCATAAAACAAAAATACCTAATGAAAAACTTAAACATAACCAAAAAACCTTAAACCAAACCAAAAAAACATAAACCTAACCAAAAAAACTTAAACCTAACTAAAACGACTTAAACCTAACCAAAAAAACTTAAACAATACCAAAAAACCTTAATTTAACCAAGAAACCTTAAACCTAACCAAAAACCATTAAACCTAACTAAAATTACATAAAACCTAACAAAATAACCTTAAACCTAACCAAAAACAATTAAACCTAACCAAGAACACTTAAACCTAACCAAAATTACTTAAACCTAACCAAAAAAACATAAACCTAACAAAAAACCTAAACCTAACTAAAAACCCATAAACCTAACCAAAAACCCATAAACCTAACCAAAAACCCATAAACCTAACCAAAAAACACTTTAACCTAACCAAAAAATCTTAAACCTAACCAAAAAACCTTTAACCTAAACAAAACACCATAAACCTATCCAAAAACCTTAAATCTAATGAATAACCTTTAAACCTAACCATAAAACCTTTAACCTAACCAAAACAACTTAAACCTAACAAAAAACCTTAAATCTAATGAATAACCTTTAAACCTAACCAAAAACCCTTAAACCTAACCAAAATTACATAAACCTAACAAAAAAACCTTAAACCTAGTCAAAAAACCTTAAACCGAAACCAAAAACCCCTAAACCTAATCAAAAACCCTTAAAACTTACCAAAAATCCTTAAAAATAACCAAATATCTTAAACATAAATTAAAAAACCTTAAACCTTACCCAAAAACCTTTAAACCTAACCAAAAACCACTACACCTACCAAAAAACACCTTAAACATAACCAAAAACCTTTAACCTAACAAAAAACACTTAAACTTAACCAAAAACCATTAAAACTCACCAAAATTACATAAACCTAACAAAAAACCCGAAACCTAACCAAAAACCCTTAAACCTAACCAAAAGCCCCTGAACCGAACCAAAAACCCATTAACCTAACCAAAAAACCCACACCTAACCAAAAAAACTTAAACCTAAGCAAAAAAACTTAAACCTAACCAAAAAAACCTTAAACCTAAGCAAAACACCTTAAACCTAATCAAAAACCTTAAACCTAACCAAAAACCCTTAAACCTAACTAAAATTACATAAACCTAACCGAAAAACCTTAAACCTAACCAAAAACACTTAAACCTAACAAAGCACACTTATACATAACCCAAATTACATAAACCTAACCAAAAAAACTTAAACCTAACAAAAAACCTAAACCAAACTAAAAACCCTTAAACCTAACCAAAAACACCTAAACCTAACCAAAAACCCATAAATCTAACCAAAAAACCCTTTAACCTAACCAAAAAGTCTTAAAGCTAACCAAAAAACCTTAAACCTAACCAAAACACCTCATACCGAAACAAAAACCTTAAATCTAATGAATATCCTTTAAACCTAACCAAAAACCCTTAAACCTAACAAAAATTACATAAACCTAACCAAAAAACATTGAACCTATTCAAGAACTTTTAACCTAAACAAAATTACATAAACCTAACCAAAAAAACCTTAAACCTATCAAAAAACTTTAAACCTTAACAAAAAACATTTTAACCAAACCAAAAAACCTTAAACCTAACCAAAACATTAAACCTAAACAAAACACCTTAACCTAAATAAAATAAAATACCTAACCAAAAAAACCCTTTTACTTTACCAAAAAACCTTAAACCTAACCAAAAACCCCTAAACCTAACCAAAAACCCATAAACCTAACCATAAAACCCTTTAACCTAACCAAAAAATCTTAAACCTAACCAAAAAACCTTAAACCTAACCCAGACACCTCAAACCTAACCAAAAACCTTAAATCTAATGTCTAAACCTTTAAACCTAACCAAAAAACCTTAAACCTAACAAAAATTACATAAACATAACCAAAAAAATTTAAACCTATCCAAGAACTTTTAACATAAACAAAATTACATGAACCTAACCAAAAAAACCTTAAACCTATCAAAAAACTTTAAACGTTACCAAAAAACATTTTAACCAAACCAAAAAAAAACTTAAACCTAACCAAAACATTAAACCTAAACAAAACACCTTAACCTAAATAAAACCTTAAACATAACAGAAAACCCCTAAACCTAACCAAAAACCCATAAAACTAACCAAAAAACCCCTTTACCTAACAAAAAATCTTAACCTTAACCAAAAAACATTAAACCTAACCAAAACACCTTAAACCTAACCCAAAACCTTAAATCTAATGAAAAACCCTTAAACCTAACCAAAAATCCTTAAACCTAACTAAAATTACATAAACCTAACCAAAAAACCTTAAACCTAACCAAAACACTCAAACCTAACCAAGTACACTTAAACCTAACCAAAATAACATAAACCTAACCAAAAAAACATGAACCTAACAAAAAACCTAAAATAACTAAAAACCCTTAAACCTAAACAAAAACCCCTAAACCTAACCAAAAACCCATAAACCTAACCATAAAACCCTTTAACCTAACCAAAAAATCTGAAACCTAACCAAAAAAACTTAAACATAACCAAATACCTTAAACCTAACCAAAAACCTTAAATCTAAAGAAAAACCCTTAAACCTAACCAAAAACCCTTAAACTTAACTAAAATTACATAAACCTAACCAAAAAACCTTAAACCTAACCAAAAACCCTTAATCCTTACCAAAAACACTTAAACCTAACCAAAATTACATAAAAATATCCAAAAAACATAACCCTAACAAGAAACCCTAAACCTAACCAAAAACACTTAAACCTATCCAAAAACCCCTAAACATATAAACATAACCAAAAAACGCTTTCATCTAACCAAAAAATCTTAAACCTAACCAAAAAACCTTAAACATAACAATAACACTTTAAACCTAACCAAAAACCTTATATCATATGAAAAACCCTTAAACTGAACCAAAAACCCTTAAACCTAACTAAAATTACATAAACCTAACCAAAAAACCTTAAACCTATCCAAGAACCTTTAAACCTAACTGAAATTACATAAACCTACCCAAAATTCCTTAAACCTGTCAAAAAACTTAAACATAACAAAAAATCTTAAACCTAACCAAAAAACCTTTAACCTAACAAAAAAACACTTAAACCTAACCAAAAACCTTTAAGCCTAACCAAAATTACATAACCCTAACAAAAACAATTAACCTAACCATAAACCCTTAAACCTAAACAAAAACCCTGAACCAAAACAAAAACCCATAAACCTAACCAAAAATCTCTAAACCTAATCAAAAAACGCTAAACCTAACCAAATACCCTTAAACCTAACCAAAAAACCTTAAACCTAACCAAAAAACCTTAAACCTAACCAAAACACCTTAAATATAACCAAAAACCTTTAACCTCAAAAAACACTTAAACCTAACCAAAAACCCTTAAACCTAACCAAAAACCCTTAAACCTAACCAAAAAAACCTAAACCTAACCAAAATTACATAAACTTAACCAAAAAAAACATAAACCAAACAAAAAACCCTAAAACTAACCAAAAACCCTTAAACCTAACAAAAAAACCCTTTAACCTAACCAAAAAATCTTAAACCTAACCAATTTAACCTTAAACCTAACCAAAACACCTTAAACATAACCAAAAACTTTTAACCTCAAAAAACACTTAAACCTAACCAAAAACCCATAAACCCAACCATAAAACCCTTTAACCTAACCAAAAATTCTTAAACCTAACCAAAAAACCTTAAACCTAACCAAAACACCTCAAACCTAACCAAAAACCTTAAATCTAATAACTAACATTTAAACCTAACCAAAAACCCTTAAACCTATCCAAAAACTCTTAAACCTAACCAAAATTAAATAAACATAACCAAAAAACATAAACCTAACCAAAAACCCTTAAACCTAACCAAAAACCCTTAAACGTAACCAAAAACCCATAAACCTAACCAAAAACCCATAAACCTAACCAAAAACCTTAAATCAAATGAAAAACAATTAAACCTAACCAAAAACCCTTAAACCTAAATAAAATTACATTAACCTAACCAAAAAACCTTAAACATATCCAAGAACCTTTAAACCAAACCAAAATTACATAAACCAAACCAAAAAACCTTAAACCTATAAAAAAACTTTAAACCTAACCAAAAAACCCTTCAACCTAACCAAAAACCTTAAACCTAACCAAAAAAACCTTAAACATAACCAAAACACCTTAACCTAACTATAAACCTTATACCTAACCAAAAAACCCTTTAACCTTACCAAAAAAATTAAACCTAACCAAACAAAATTAAACCTATCCAAAAACCCTCTTGTCCTAACCAAAAAATTTTAAACCTAAACCAAAAAACTTAAACCTAACCAAAACACCTTAAACCTAACCAAAAACTTTAAATCTAATGAAATACTCTTAAACCTAACCAAAAACACTTAAACATAACTAAAATTACATAAACCTTTCCAAAAAACCTTAAACCTAACCAAAAAACCTTAAACATAACCAAAAATACTTAAAACTAATCAAAAAAAATACCTATCCAAAAACCCTTAAATCTAACCAAAAACCATTAAATCGATAGAAAAATCCTTAAACATTACTTACTTAAACCTATCCAAAAAACCTTAATACTAACCAAATATCTTAAACAAAACCTAAAAACCTTAAACCTTACACAAAAACCCTAAAACCTAACCAAAACCCCTCAACATAACCAAAAACCCATAAACCTAACCATAAAACCTTAAACCTAACAAAAAAACCTAATGAAAAAACTTAAACATAACCAAAAAACCTTAAACCAAACCAAAAAACATAAACCTAACCAAAAAACCTTAAACCTAACTAAAAAAACCCTAAACCTAAACCAAAAACGTTAAAGTATACCAAAAAACTTTATATCTTACCAAACAACCTTAAATCTAACAAAAAATCCTTAAACATAATCAAAAACGAATAAACCAAACCAAAAAACCTTTCACCTAACCAAAAAAACCTAAACCAAACCAAAAAACCTTAAACCTAACCAAAACGACTTAAACCTAACCAAAAAAACTTAAACAAAACCAAAAAACCCTAATTTAACCAAGAAACCTTAAACCTAACCAAAAACCCTTAAACCTTACTAAAATTACATAAAACCTAACAAAATAACCTTAAACCTAACCAAAAACAATTAAACCTAACCAAGAACACTTAAACCTAACCAAAATTACTTAAACCTAACCAAAAAAACATAAACCTAACAAAAAACCTAAACCTAACTAAAAACCCATAATCCTAAACAAAAACCCATAAAAATAACCAAAAACCCATAAACCTAACCAAAAATTACTTTAACCTAACCAAAAAATCTTAAACCTAACCAAAAACCTTAAACCTAAACAAAACACCTTAAACCTATCCAAAAACCTTAAATCTAATGAATAACCT
>PNEQ01104778.1:0-21339 GCA_003012365.1 Medauroidea extradentata
AACGATACCAGACACGATACCTCTGTGATAATATTAGTAATAGTCATATTTTATAGTGTTTTTATACTGGCCTATCATAGGATCCCACAGACCCCTCACAATCAATACTGAAGTTAAAATGGATGGCAATATGTTACATATGACAATAAAGGCCCCTTCATTACAATCAATCATCATAATTAACCTAAACCACATTAATTTATATATAAAAAAGTATCAATAAAATAGGACCGTCACAATTAATTACCGATTTATTTGAGTACTGCATATAAAAATCGAACCTAATTTGTACTTAGCAAAAGTTATAACTAACAACATATCCTATATATTTTCTCAACCATTTGACATTGGTCTGTGACTTCGATGTTTGTAAGAAATCAAATATGTTGAGATGCTTTTTTATCGACACAGAACTTAAATTCAAACCTCTAAGCAGGCATAACACTAGGTAAAATTTAATTTAAAGTCTGCGAATGAAAAGCATTTCATAGTCAACTCTATATATAAAGCACGTATTAATTATTTTCTTTGTTCTATTCTTCGAAGCGGGCAAATGGATCATTCTTCGGAGCGGAAAATGGATCATTGTAGTTGTATGATTAAAAAATCCGTAAATGGAAAAAGCCGGTAATATATCCATAAAGAACATATTATTTTTTCCTCTACGTTTCAAATCCTTTAACGCTAGTAATTTACGAATAGCTGCAGTTAGATTCAAATCCACAAAAAAAAACTCATTTTGCCCCCATTAGCTGTCTGTATAAAATACGTATCAATTATTTCCCTGTCTGATAATTCTCGAAGCTGGTAAATTAATCATTTCAATTCTATTAAAAAATTTGCAAAATGAAAAGCAGTTTATCGTCAGCTCTATACGTAAAATATGTATTAATTATTTACCTGTTCTTCAAGTCCTCAGAGCGGTAAATGATTCTCCTTCGTCAAGAAAGAAAGCATTTATTTTTTGTCAGCACGTAATATAAAAGATGTATTACTTATATGAAACTTAAAAACTATTACTAGTGACGATTTGCTTGCCTCTACATTAAAACATACTGACTTATTTATTCGTATTTATAATTTTTTTAAAAGAAATTGTGAGCCATATTTGTTTTTGAAACACTGGTGTCAATGCAGTGAAATGCATGTATCTTGCAGGTGCTAAAACTAAAAATAATCTTATGACTTAATAAGCAAGTTGTGTAATATATCTTTAATCAGATCTGACTGAAAGTATTTGTAGAGCAACAGCCAGCTATGTTGCATTGTAGTTAGTTGGATCGCATTGTTTTTATCTGTATTGCAACTAAAATTTATTCGCTAAATTTGAACAAATTATTGTATTAACTAATGTGTATCGACCATGGTCAATACGTAATTAAAATACCTAGTTGCAAAGAATTATTACTACAGTATAGTGGATTACGTTCCAATACTGGAACCTGTAAAGCATTTTAGTTAATTTTTGTATCGTTTACTTCGAATCGGCCACGGTCTATGTAAAAAAAACCCTATTACTGTGTAACAGGAATATATACTATAGTTTGTTCAGTCGCATGGTTTTTCTCTGTGGAGCATCTCAAATTTATTCGCTAAAATTCGTTTAAGTGTTATACTTAATTCGAATCGGCCATGTTATCTAATTAAAATACCCGATTACCATGGATCAGTTTAATACGTTATAGTTGGTTCAATCACATGGCTAGTCTCTGTGGTGCATCTTAACTTAAAAAACGGTATTTCCCTCTAGTATTTGAACAAGAAAATTCAGGATATCGGTCAACTTGACAACACAATGTAAATGTGCTTGCCTACATTGTCTGTATATCCCAGACATTTTAAGCACAATTTTATGAAAATCTTTAAAATATATTGTAAGTCCTAAATTTGGCGTGTGTGCTCTCTCAAGTGTTCTAAACAACGTAGAAAATTTCCCAAGTCCTCCTAAGCCGGCTTCATTGTTTTTTCCTGCAAAACATTCGTAAGTAACATGTTATATTCACATTTTAAACATAAATTGTAATAACCTTACGTACGATTTTATCATAGAAAGACTAAGGTGACGTAAACATGTGGATTGATGAAAATTCATAACTTTAACAAACAATATCTTCACGCCATATATTTCAGATGACAAAACTGTTGAAATTAAATCGTAGCACATTGCGCATCGCAAACATGTAAAGCTGCTAGTCACATGTAACATTGACAGTGATGAAAACGAGGGGTTCATCGTTAACGTTTTAGGAGGTTTATCCTTTGTATTAGTTATATTCTATTTGGATCATCCAGAGTATCAACATCAAGTTCAGGGTTCGAAGTATTGTAACAACTTCTGCCCCTGCAGTGGGCACATATTATGGAGCAACTTAGGTTAGCTGTACGACAAGAGCAGTGTATGCCACAATCTACATTACAAGCACAGGATATAAGTTGTAACAGGTCGTCTGGTGCGTTAGGCATATCAGATGCAACTGGTATCTGTGATTGACCTGACACCACCCATCCATAATCGGTTGGACAAAGTGGGTTATCAAGCCATTCTTGAACCTGAAGAATAAAATCGAACATCTAGTTAGAACACTGTAATAATTTAAGGTAAAGAATGGCCATATAATTTCACTACAACTTACCTTAGATATGTTCTGAAGCTGTGCTGCTGGCTAGCTGCACTGGTAGGCGGAAGGTCTGCAAGTTCAAATAAATGCAGTGACTGCCTGCCTCTCAAGAGAACGATTAAACATACGACCACAGAGTTCATCCAAGTTCGAGAAATTTTCATTGGTGTACAGTAGGATAAGGAACTGTTCACCAGCAGTTGTGATTTGGCTTTTGTCTGCTGAAGGATTGTTGAAAACTTCTGCGATGGTTTGAACATTACGTTTGTCAAGCAGCTTCCGCTCTTTCTATTTTTCCTTGGCCGAAAACAGCTAAGGTTGTGTCACAACCTGTGACTGCATGGATAAATAGCAGACAAAATTTCTTCTTCACGCCTATGTGTCTCTGAATATCAACCACCATGTGTATCTTTGATCCTGGATTAAGTACATTTATATTTAAACCTTCTTGTGCTCGAGCTAGAAGCATTATGAGAATATTTGTGTCAGTAGCCACAACTGTGACCTCCCGACCTGCAGTTGCTTCCTCTATTGCTGTTCGGACAATCAACGTATCAGCGTCTGCTACTGCCTGCTGTGCCTTTAGTTCTGCTCTCTGGAATGACAGTGAGAACATGTTGATGAGCCTTGTCTTATTGTTCCCATTGGAAAGAAAGTCTTATTGTGAAACTGTTACAATGGTGTTTGAGGTGAAGGCAATGTCAGGAGATTTCTTACGTACCGCACGTCGTTTCGCTCCTCTTTTTTTGTAGATAGAATTTCGTTGTAGCCGTTGAAAACTACAATAGGTGATGTTGAATCCGTTATACAAGTTGAAGGTATGATTCGATTAGTGTACCAAGTGCAAGAAAAATCAATGAAGCCAGCTTAGGAGGACTTGGGACGTTTAGTATGTTGTTCTGTAGCCTACACTAAAATGTGCTTATGTACCAATTTTCATATTTACAATGTTTTATTAAGGTTATTAAAATTTTTGTATAAAATGTGGATATAACATGTTACTTATGAACTTTGCAAGAAAAATTGATGAAGCTGGCTTGTGAGGACTTGGGACTTTTAGTATGTTGTTCTGTACACTAAAAAGTGCTTGTGTACCAATTTTCAGATTTACAATGTTTTTTTTCCCTTCATTTTTAAGCCTAAAATGCCTGGACTAATTAATATGTGAACTATAACTTACATACCTGACTGCAAGCTGGTACAACAAAACATTAGCAATTACAGTTGAAACACCTAAGCATAATAATGTTGTACAATACATTTTCGAGATAATTATAATTTTTCTCTGCATATGAAATAATCCTTCACCAAAATTAAAACCAAGGATGATTTTAAAGACAATTTTTTTATTAAATAATTACAGCACAACGTTGACATCGCTAAATTCTAACAGGATAAATATAATTTGTTTTTACGACTTTTAGAATGGTAATTCATGCTAAATCGGTAGTAGATACTATATTTTTTTTTATAATTTTAACAATCAAATACGAACATATCTTCAGTTGCCATAAAAAACATTAGATATTTTACAAATGTATTCAATGGTTTAGCAACAGTTTTTTTCTCCCACAATTTATTCCTTACAGACTTCTAGAAATATGTTGTTTACAATGTATCCTTCACATTACATAAAACAAACACAGTTGATTTTGAAAACATATTTTTACATGTGTAATCAATAGTTTAACTAAAGTATTAATTTTCTCATAATTCTTATTTTGTAGATTTTGTACAAAAATGTTATTGCCACATTATTTGAAAACAGCTTAATCTAAATACAGTTTTTATGGTACTCATTTAGTTTTACTGCATGACACTTCTCTACGTTAAGACAAGATTTTCATGGTTGGTTGCCATAATACTTGAAACATTGTCTGCATACAAATAGTTTGCCTTCATGTGGCGTCAGCTGCGAACGTATCGGGTGTGAAAAGTTTTTGATGTAACATTGGTGTTGAGTTTTCTTCTCTTTGTCCTTCAACAGGAGCAGATCAAAATGGTCAGGTTTTTCTTCATTTGTCACTTTCAAATGGATCACCGTGTGTTCTTCATTCAGGCCGTACACATTTACAAAAATAGTGGTATTTTTCTTTTCGAAAACTTTTATCTGCTTGAGTAGCATCGGGAACTCAAGTCCACTGAAATCATATTTGTTCACCAATTCTGCATATCTCTTGTCTACTCGTTGAGGGTGCTAGCTCTTCACAAATCTGACCAACACTGCCCACATGAAGTCTTTGTCGTCGGAACTGCGGGGGTTGATTACAGCACGTTTGTTTCTTACATCTTACAGATTCGGAGATATCGATGTAAGTAGATGTACATAAGTCATCCTACTTTATGTTACATAACTGTTGCTTGCTACAGACTTTCAAGGTCTTGCTAAAGCCATCCTTCCGCGAAAGCATTTTGCCACACTTATCGCGTTGGTACGAAAAGCGAGCTGCGTTGAACGAGCAGCTGTGAATTCCAAGCCTGCGTGCTGTATATTTCTCGCCGAACTGTTTGTTGCAAAACTGACAGCATTACCCCGATGAGCGAAATACCACACCTTTGCAGATTCTTGCGTATATACGTAAACTATCGCAAAGGGTGACCATTTTTCCACACCTGTCGCACTTGTATGTTGTGCGGCTAGGATTGTAAAAGCATCGACGTTCGTGTCGATTAGCATTATAACGACGAGTGAAGTTCTTATCCCAATATCGGTACTTGTTCGCTACATTTGGAGTTGGCGCCGTTGGATCTGCCAATATTTCGGTTGAAGAAGTTGTTGATCTTCTGGGAAATATAACAGTTGCACGCAGCATAGCCATTATCTTGAGCACAGCTTGAATTGACGAGAGATGACGCCTCTAGTGATGAAGAAGTCGTTGAAGTTGCTGGAGATTTCCCTGGTGCTGTTGCCGCTGATGATACGTAGAAATGAAGAAGTCGCTGACACTTACCCAAAAATGCTACTGTCTCTGCTAACAGTGCTTCTGATTTAGATACCCTCGGCTCGTGAAGATGATCCGCTGTTTAAGAGGTCGATGGTAGGATGCTGTTATTGTCGATTAAGGTATAGGTAGAACTGAAGAAGCCACTCGCACTTAATAACAATATCCAGTATTTCTGCAGGCAATGTCAAGTGCCGATGATGTTTAATACCCTCAGCTTAGAAAGATGGTCCACTGCTGGCGATGTTGACGAAGATGGTACTGAAGATGTCTTTGGCACCGTACGAAGAATGACCATTCTTTCTCTGACAGACTGAAAGACGATATACTCTTCACGACATCCAACGTAGAACTAACACTCCTGTCAGTATTGCCTGCCTCTGTAATCTCCTTGAACATACATACGCATTATCATCAATGCACAGGAAATTGGTCCACTACTGAAGAAGTCGATGGTATGCTGGGGATGTAGACGATGATGGTAGGTAGAACTGAAGAAGTCGCCGGCACTGTACCAAGAACGGATACTCTTTCCCTGACAGACTGCTACACAACGATGTGCTCTTCATGACAGCCAACAATGAACTAACACTCCTACCTTGTACGTTAGCCGCAATGACCCCTTGTATATACATTTCCGGATATGTTCTACCTTTCAACTTAAAATATGTGCAATTATTTTGGCGGCAGTTACAGTGCTAGCTATTATCGCAAGCTCCCTTCTGTCGGTGCTCATGGTAAACAAGTCCACATGAGTAGGGTCGCTGGAACGTATGAGTTCGGAGGGTACAAGGAGTCGTGGACGTAAATAATTTTTTTATAAGAGGAAGGGATATTAACATAATTGTACTGGCACTAGAGGCGCAACAAGAAGTGGGAGTTCGGGGGTCCTCTCCTGGAAAAATTTCAGTTAATAGGTGCAAATATACAGTAGGCAGAAATCTGAGTATTTTTAAAGGTGTACCTAACTCGTAATTTTATGCCATGAACTTAAAATAATCTTGATATTATTTATGTAGGCAGTATTTTGTCCAAATGTCATTACTTATATTTATTTAGTGATAATTTTGTAAGTATTCGAGTCACGGGAACTTATAACAGAACTAGAAAAAATATTCATGCAACCATTCACTCCCAATATCCTATGTACAGTAAAATCACGTACTACGTGATAATGTAACTATTTTACCAACATTCGAATTTGCACGAAAATTTTGCTCAAATTTGTGAAATGAGGTACATAATTCAACTTTATATTTTGGAATATTTCCTTAATTTACTTTTAAATATCTCAAAATACTTATTATAAGATTAAGAAAGCAATATAACGTAACTTTATCATTAACTGAAAGAAAAGATTTACCCTGGGGTGCACCTAGATGTTCGAGAAAGAAATCAAACGTTAAAATAAAATTCTTAAATTGGCACATGTTTGTAAATAATCTTTACTGACTGAAAACATAATTCATAAATTCAAATAATCCTTCGTTGGTATTTATACCTGGCTACATAACCTAAATTTCTGTTCGACTTTTAAGGGGAAGAAAAGACGTGAAATATGTTTTTGATTATTCCTCCATATCTAGCAAACTCATCGAGATATACGTATAGGAAAGTCAGTAGAAAAACAGGAGACGTGTTATTTAATTTCAGTTCACGCCGATATGAGCGCTGTTCCTTCTATATAGCACATTGCTCTATGGGTAGTTTTAGTTTTATATTTTGATATTTATAAATTAAAATGTAATCATGGTTTTAAAAAAATAGACATACTCTTCTAGTTATTATTTTGATACGTTAAAATTTATAATATTTATAAATATGTTCTTATACTATTAGCCTAAGATAAATTTAGTTCATAAATGTATAACCACCATAGAAAATAGAGATTAAGAATGTGGATTTTGCTAGTGTTTCCAGTTCACGCCGTAGATAAAACATCTCGCGCTGTAACAATGCTAAAAAGCTGTAATTTCCCATATCTTCCTTTTGCGTTATTTGGTGTAGGTCCACCGGTTGCTCTGTATGTTGATATTATAGCTAATCAGTCAGCCGATAGGTTTTATTTTCATACAACGTTAACAATTTATTCTTAAAACGCCGTTCGAAGAAAAAATATTTTACGCTCTTTTGCATATTTTGGTCAATAGTCCTCAAACAAGACAAACCATAAAATAACTACGAATAGGTGATTTAAATAGACGTTTTTCAATTAAATTATTTTGTTTCTTTTATGAATTCATTACTATTCAAATCTCTAAACTATGTGCTGAAAAACACAACACGCGTAAATGGTTACACTGCACCATAAATAGTCATATAAGTTTGAAGTTGGTAATTAAATAATTTCAGTACGACTCATTTTAATTACAATTTTCAGGAGAAGATCACAGAAGCTTTTAATGATTGAGTGGCTTCCCCTTTTGTGAGTTCCTCTCTTTTTCATTCTCAACTTTCCTCATTATTTACTTCTTCAAAATATAATTTTACAGTACTGTGTTGTTCATTGAAACACTGCAGTAAAATCTAGTGGAGTATTGCACTATTAATTAAGGAAACAGTAAACGTATTTTTCTTTTAACTCTAGCACGAAATGTTACAGGTCACGAAGATGTAACTGCATTCCCTGTTCTTGAAGGTTTTGAGTTTTGAGTCAAGCGTCGGCCACGTTGAAGATGCCACTAAGAGATCTCTGTCTTCGCAAGATTGGATTGCAAATGAAAGTCTACATCCTGCTTCAACGAACGTGCTTTCATATTATTATTATTTTTATTATTATTATTATTATTATTATTATTATTATTATTATTATTATTATTATTATTATTATTACAGGTACTTTCAAGTCCTAAGTAAGAGAATTTATAAAAGTCTTGAATCACGTTTTAAAATACTTAATTGGTGTCTCGTGGACGTGAAAAGCTTGACAATATCCCACTAGGTTCAAGATATATCGACGATTAATTGAAAACGTATTTCATCACTTTTCTCTCCTTTTCACCTCCTTAGGAGGCGAATTCCGATAATTCCTAAAATTGCTTTTCAGGTATTTGAGTAAGCATCACATCGCTATATTAAAAAATCGATGTGGTCGATATATCGATTGTGAATCGAATACACTTTACCGTTTTGAGGCCTAATTCGGAAAATATATTTAAATGGCGTTTATATATTTCCATAAGCAAAGAGCACTTCGAAAGGAAATCTCGATTGGTTCGAATTTATGGAGGAATAATCGACATCAGTGCATCCCACTACAACAACTTCGAAGTTGTTATATGCAGTCAATGATCTATTTTCTGTATTGAGTATCACAGTTTAAGGGGCACGTTTCATAAGGGAAAATGTTTCCAGAGGAAGTATGTTTACTCACACACCCGACCACTGCAAAGCGAAACGTTGCGGATGAGGTGGGCTAATGTTTTGAAAATCGGTTAGTGAGTGAGTGATTTTTTTGTCAGCGCTCAACATCGAGGTCTTTAGCGCTGGTGAGGTGAGTACGGAGCAGCGCCGGAATGAAAGGGCGGAGAAATCGGGAGATCCCTGAGAAAACCCGCCGACCAGTGGCATCGTCCGGCACGATTCCCACGAGCAAAAATCCGGGGACTGACCCCGCCGGGAATCGAACCCGGACCGCCTTGGTGGGAGGCGAGAGGTCTGACCATTCGGCCAACGCAACCCAGTAAACCAGTTAGTAAGTTCATGTATGTTTGTAGGAATCATTTTAAGAAAGAAGATTTCTGTTGCAATGGTAAGACGTAGTATAAATGTGTGTGTGTGTGTATATATATATATATATATATATATATATATGTGTGTGTGTGTGTGTAATAACTAATGTAATAAATGATATGTATGTATATGTATTATATATATATATGTTTAACTGAGATATGATGTAGGTTACGCAGGCTTACAAATTACGGTGCGCTGTGTGGTTTAGCGATACAAAGTTTATTATTGATCTTATTAGGTGGTCTATCAAGCTTCGAGGTTTGGTGATACAATGCCATTATACTCCATTTCATATAAGTTTTGATAAATTTGACAGCAACTTAGGGGCAATATTTGTCAGTATTTTGTGATTTGCTGCACATGGCAAGATATTTTTAGCTATAAAATAAACCTGAGTTGTCCATTTCAGCATTTGTACTACAAAGTTCGTCTTGTGTAGAGCCATAAACCGCAAAATGTTAGAAATTATTGCCCATAAGTAGCTGTCGGATTTATCCAAACTTGCTTGAAATGGAGTATACATTCGCAATGTTGCCATAGAAGCAACTCCACATTCCATTAAATGTTTAGCCTTTAATATTTCTGAACCCTCGATAAACGACCGCTTAAAATCTCCTACGTAATCCACACTTTAAAAGGGCGTGGTACATAATTCAACGCTAAAAGCAATAATCTATATAACTGTAGGTTTCTTGTAACCAATTTGCGAAAAGTAAACCATAGCAATCCTAGACAATAGTTTTAGCCAACGTTTTAATCAAAATTGTTTCCAGTGTTACGAACTTCTGAGGCACAATCTCTGACGCCGGAACCTCGTGCATTTAACTGCGGCGCAAGAGATCACGAGTAACGAATTAGTAATTCTGGATAAATATTTACTCATAAAGTTGGCAAATACCATTATCTAGGATTGTCATTGAGTATTTTATCCACATTGGCTTCGAAAAAAGCGTAGAAATCAATTTATGTTTTCAGCGATTATTTATCTACCACGCACTCTTAAACAATTCCAGAACAGGCTCAAACATCTTAAAATTTCAAAATTACACCACGTTTATTGCAACATTACAACACAGCATAACAATGCCTTTATACCTGCTAACACCATAATTTTAATTATACAGTGCTGCGCTCTGGAGACCTAAAACTGCGAATTCAGTACATTGTTTGTTATATTTCTTAGATGTGCTGTATTTTCATGGCTACCGATATTTCAGAAAATTTCCATCACAGCGTGATATCTATTGAAGACGAATTTTATTATGCGGTTGTGGTCGGTTCACTTCCTACATTTACTCTATGGAATGTTCAGAAAATATTTTAGTGAAACCGAGTGAAACCTTCTTTGTCTATACTATGGTTTTCTTCGAGTATCAACGACAGAACTAGGTTAAACATTTATTCACAACTTTTAAAGTTTCAATCGTATTAAACAGAATTTATTTCCTTGTGTACATATTCATAGTAGTTGTAAACAAAACACAATAGTTAAAAAATTGTAAGCTACTCTGTCTCGATTCTATAAACAGATAAATTTTAATAAACGTAAATAAGTAACAAGAGAGTGAGTAAATTTCCAGTTATGACACAGAAGAGGGCGAAGAAGACGGCGGCCAAGGCTGCGAAGAAGAAAAAGCCGCAGAAGAAGAAGAAGTTGACGGCGCGGCAGCTGAAGGAGCTAGCTGAGGTGGAGGCAAGAGAGCTTGCACTTCGACTGGAGCGAGAGAGGCTGGAGCTGGAGGCTAGGCTGGAGCGGCAGAGGATACTGGAACAAGAGACGCTGGCGAGGAAACACAAAGAGCAGCAGGTCAGAGAGCGCCTACTGGCGGTCACCGAGCAGCACTTCGCGCACGTAGAGGCAGAGTGGCGGATAGAGCAGGCCGCCTTGAGGCACGACGAGGACTGGGTGCGCTACACTTACTGCGAGCCCCTGCCTGCAGCCTCGTGTCCCCGCCAGCTCAACGGCTACGTGTCGCTGTGGCGAGGCGCCCCTGCCGCCAAGACGCCGGCCCAGCTCCTCCGGCGAGTGTTCCAGGTGATCATACTTCTGGAGAGACTGAAGGAGCTGCTGGAGAAGCCTCTGGACATGGATCCTGCCCGCGTCGCGCGGCTCCGACGCGCCGATGAGGACCTGCGCGCGCTGATGCAGACGCACCTGGACTGCGCCACCTACCTGGCGGCGCGCAGGGTGGAGCAGGGGATGACGAGGTCCGGAGTCCGCGAGGTGCACCGTGAGGAGTCGTCGCCGCTGATCTACTGGTGCCTGTGGGGCGCCACCCCCCTTCCCACGCCCGCCCGACCCATCCCCGAGGAAGAGAGGCAACGGTGGAGGTTCGAGTTCCTTCGGGCCGGGGTCACCGTCGACCTCCCCACCGACATGTTCGACCGCAGCTTCTTGGTGCGCGTGCTGTGGACGTGGCGTGACCTCCTGTCCGACCAGTGCCCGACGTGGCAGGTGCAGCCCTCAGCGGAGGCGAACCTTCTGGAGGCGGTTCTCGCTGAGTGGGCGTTCAAGTCGGAAGCGCAGGCGCGACGTGCAGAGCGCATGGCGGCGACGCAGCAGGACGGGGCGAAAGGAGTAAAAGTGCTCTATCGCCGCAGCAAAGAACCATCTGAGACACCGTCGGAGCTGTACCTGAGAGCCGAGGAGGAGCAGTTCGCCAAGGAACTGGAGAGCCTGAGACCCGTCCTCGAGCCGGGGGAACTGAACATGAGGGAGTACCGCGTCCTGGGCGGGGTGGTGCACGTGGACCTGCTGCAGCTACCCCCGCAGCCCGTCGTGATGTCTGACGATCTGGAGCTGACGGTGCTGGACATGCCTCTGGAGTTGCGGTGGCTGGAGCCGGTGTGGGGCGAGGGCGAGGCACTCGGCGTGGAGTGGCGCCCGCCGGCGGAGGTGCTGTGGCTGGAGCGGCCCGTCGCGGCGGCGTGGGACGCGGAGGGCGGCCGCTGGTCGACGGCAGGGGTGCTCGACGTGCAGCACGGCGACGAGGGGCAGGTGACGCTCCGGCTAGCGAGGCCGACGGCGGCGTGCCTGGCTGCTCGACGCCTTGCGGTGTTTCCCTTGTCGTGGTGGCGCTTATCAGCGCAGCCTGGTCGTACTGACGTCTCTCTCACCATATCTGCAGCCGTGTCTCTGGAGCTGAGTGTGCACAGCGGCCTGGTGGCTGTGGCGCAGACAGACGTCACACAGCTGCTTGGCCTCGTCGACCGGTACGAGCACATGTCCCTCTACTGTCAGTAGTTCTCGGTACCTGGGGGCGCGGTAATGTATACTGTCGTCACACAACTAATCTGCCCCACTGGTAGGAACCCTCCCGATTTTCCTGGAGTACTTTTCTATAGACTTTTCACGGTAAAGTGAGCACAGCTTAAATTATTCTTTCTCACATTTTGCAATCATCTTTACTATTTTTAACACGAAACTATAAACCAGTGTAAACATTTCACAAATCCCCAATCTTAACATATTTTGCCTCTACAGAATGGAATTCTTGGATATTTTAATTGCTGCGATGTGCCAAAAGTTTTCTTAGGACACCGTCGTTTCCTTGCTCTTGCATTCCATCGTTGCTCTAAACTTATTTCCGAGCGCTCAGGAGATAACTATTAAGCCGGATTCACATGAAAATTTAGCGTACGTTCCTGTAAAATTACAGACTCTGTGCATGCATCAATTCACATCACCACATAGCGTGCCTGCATACGTGAGTGAGTTACATACTTATTACGTGTTCACGTACGTACGCGAAGTGGTGTTTGTGAATCCAGCTTAAAGTTAACCATAAAAATGCGACACTAAATTTTATTTTTAAAATATTTTTAATACTCTTTTTGTCGTACATTATTTTATATGATTCATTCCAAAACTATTAACATGTTATAATTTACAGCCGAAATTTTGCGCTAACGAAAACTAATTTTGTGCATATCTGTATTCTGTGGTGGTGTGAATCCAAAAGCAAACAGCTTACATACGTTTAGGTTAAGTGTGGTTGTGAATATGGCTTCATGCGTAGACCAAAACTATGTAAATAGTGAATTTAAAAAATATAACGGACGTTTTCACCATGTACGAAATATATAGATAGATGTATCTATGCAGTATCGGTATTCGAATTCCAACACTGACAGTATTTGCCAACGAATTCGTCGAAATCGCGTATTTGATATGTTACTTCGCTTATCACCATATTTTTAGTAAAATATTAATTCATTCTGTAGTGGTTGGTACAGTACTTACGGACTTATTTGACATTTTGTTCTGACGATTATGTTAGCTAACCTCTGGTCAACTTCCAGAATATCCACAGAAAATAAAGATCAGTCAGTAATGTCAATATTTTGAGTGAGAAAGCACAACAGAAAACAGTGAAATCGTAATATAATGTACCTTGGTTAGTTAATCGCTCCAACTATCCCGATTTTCCACGATTGTCCTCAAATTATCTATGCAAATTCTGAAATGGTTTCTTAATACTGACCGTGGACGCTTCTCCTTATTCTCTAAGGCACTGGTTCTTTATTTAATGACATATCTACCCACGAAAATGTTACAGCGTGGCGTCTAAACTCATTATTTTATACTTTATCCTACACCTTTCAGCATTACCTCTGATAAATTCGTCATCTAATAAATATTGTGACCTATAGGATAGTTTAGCTTAAGTTGTTTCCCAAACCAAATTTCCCTATTTTTGAACATACCTATGCAAAACTAACTAGCACGAGTCCTATAGAATCAAGTTAATTCTCATGGAAGAAATATACAATTAGGTACTCACTGGAAACCTTTAATATACTCATCATTCGTAATTTCTTACATGTATTTGTAAACTGTAATATTTTACATTTTGATTAGTAGATTAATGAAAAAATGTCCGTATGATATTACATATTTAGTTAAGTAACGGTTGGCATAGTGTTTCCGTGTTTCTTGCCTGATTTCTGAGAGCTTGAGTCCCAAACGCAGATCAATTTAAATTATCATATGTAATAATACTAAAAGCACGTTGTAAAATTTGCTTCTACATAAGTGAAAAAATTACTTCACAGTACAATACCAAAGTAGAAATGGATGGGTCAAATTTTAATGGAGGCAGACTTGGTAACTAGGCTCATTCTCTGATGAAGAAGAAGACACTACTATAATTTTCGTGTATGTGCAGAGTTACTGCTATTTAACTTTCATATTGTAAATTAAGTCCATTCTGTTTCTATAAATAACATTCTTGTTAAAGAATGGGTCATTTCAGATAGTTTTTACCGCAAAGATTTTTTTAAAGTGTATGGTAAAGAAATCGAAAAATTATGTGTGTCTTTAAAACAGTTCAGTAAAAATAACTATGCCATGTTCAGAATGGTATTTTTTGAGACAAATTTTATGATAAAAACAAAATGTTTAATTTCGGCAAACAAAATAACATTGAAATTTAGGAAAGATAATGTTAAGTTGGCTTTACTTCTCGTCAGTAGCAAGGTCATTAAAGACGGCGAGATGCAACTTGGTGCATCTTGAAAAAATGAGAGGAATTCCTGGATAAATCGGCTATTGCCTTTATTAAGGATCAAGTAGCGCAGTCAACTGAAGCAATTTCGGAAACTATGGACAACCGAAACTACGATCACCGAGCGGAAACTCGAACCGATGCCCCCCCCCCCCCCACAAGATTCCAACGTATTAGCGTTGCGCCACCTCGCTCATCTCGGGGTAGACCCGAAAAGAGATGACGGAATTAAATTTAAACATGGATACTGAATGAGACACTAATCTCCACTAACGAAGATGACTGGTACTACCCTATAGGTCGTTGCGAAATTGAATGTCGATATCTTTGTGGGATTATCCGTACAGTTAGAGGAACACAAAATGTTACACGAAGTCGTAAACTCACATTTGGCGTATGTAAAGTGCATAGCGCGCGCAGTGCATCTTGTTACTATGGAACGGAACATCGAAAAATTAAATAAGACTCGTATGGTATATAGCTGACAAAAATAGCTGCCGCAGCATTCTGCATCCTGAATGCTATATATCGTATGTCATGTACTGTAAACTTCACTGCAGAATCAGTCAAATTTCCAGACCTAAAGGGGCCGCTGTGGCCGAATGATCAGACTATTCTCCTCCCACCAAGGCGGTCCGGATTCGATTCCTGGCGGGGTCGGACCCCAGGTTTTCGCATGTGGGAATCGTGTCGGACGATGCCGCTGGTCGGCGAGTATTCTCAGGGATCTCCCGTTTCCCCCGTCCTTTCATTCCAGCGCTGCTCCACACTCACCTCATGTCACCCCTTACCAGCGTTGAAGACCTCGATGTTAAGCGCTGATCAAAAATCTCACTCACTTTCCAGACCTAAATTCATGTAACATTTTTACCCTTCCAGATGTCAGGATTATTCACCCAGAGTATCGACGTGCAATCTTGCAACATCCTGTTTAATTGTGTGCGATTATTTTAACTTAACAAGGTTGATACCCATGACAAAGAATATGTAGGAAAATAGAAGTGAAACAGTCAATAGGACGGCGAACCGAGTCACACACCAGCAAAATGGCTTCGCTGGCCATCAACATGGTGGATAAGCCTACCACCAATCAGCTAAGGTGGCTGCGCTGCAAGTAGGCAGCCGGGCCAATAGGAAACCTGCTGTAACAAACAGGAAGCAAACAGACACGTAGCTGGTATCAAAAGCCTCAGGCATCCAATAATTGCGAAGTTCGCCCGTAACTTATCAAATAAGCCGCCATGTCATTTAATATCTGTATTACCATAAAAACTAAAGTAGTATCACGGAATAAAGAAGTAGTAACAGAAGCGATAAGGACAGCTTTTTTCATTTTTGTCATCTTACCAGCTCACGGGGCGTACAAGAATATAAACAATACCACGTGGATTGGAGGTATCGGTTCGTGTAACCACCCCTAGTTCTTGAGATGCTGATATTAGTTTATGTGTTACCTAAATATATTTAAATGGTTAACATGATGATTCGAGGCTCAACATCAGATAGTAACTTACTCTGTTTAGAATCGACATAATGGAACTTTTCACCGTTGTTAGTGTATTAGCTCTCGGGGCGTACAGGAAAGCAAACAAAGCCATGTATAATTTGAGACACTGGTTTAAACAACCTCTTATATTTCAAGAAATACTTCAATTTGTTTACATCTCAATTCCGTATTTAGAGATGATAAATGTGACATTACTTACGTATCAGTATCCTCACAGTTAATAACATAGGCTCTGCTAAACTGCGGTCTAACAAAACTGCTGCGAACTTCGGCACCATGACAAACCAAAGAGAAAATGGGTACGATAAAAATCACGTCTTGTCGCTTCTGTTACTGCTTACAGAGCCAGTGATTTTTGGTGGAAAGAATTCTGCAACAATTTGTTTCAATGCCTTATGTGTATATCTGTTTCTCTGCTTCATGGTCAGTGATTGGAAGTTTTTAACTTTCGGCATCTCCGTGTCCTACCCGCAAATCACGGGAGTGTGGTGTCGTGGTAACATTGTTCTGGTTGGTACAGTCAAATGAGCCACGCCTCTGCCCTATTATATTCTGCCAATAACCACAGACCTGAGTTGCAGGTGTGCACGTAAGGCATTGAAGCAAGTTGTTGCAGAATTCTTTTCACCAAAAATTACTGGATCTTCTTATTTAATCTGTGGTAGTGTCAAGAAAAGTCACGTAAGAGTCTGTATTTCAAGCCGGGTTCAGTACCATCAACTTACTAATATAAAAATTATATATTTTTTCATACTCATTACGATTTCATCAAAATATCGTAGATATTTTTGCAATAGCCATTCTAAAATCAAAATTCATTGAACAATGCAATGTTCGTGTATCACACGGTAGAACTCATTTAAAATTTCCAAACTTGAAACGTGCATAAAACCTAGACGATTTACCCGCAAATGAAGAGGCACAGTTACATTTGAATGATTTCTGGAATGAATATTTCAGAGCTGTATTAGTTTAACATTTTTAATGTTATTGTTTTTTATTTTAATCTAATTATAAATCCGTACTTTTATTACATAATGAAACCGATATAATGCTCTTAAATGTAGTTGGGTTGGATCTGAACCCATCATAAAGCATGGTCATTCTCCTCTGTTTTTTGTTTTCGCAGT
Organism: Medauroidea extradentata; assembly: GCA_003012365.1. Taxonomy (NCBI): domain Eukaryota; kingdom Metazoa; phylum Arthropoda; class Insecta; order Phasmatodea; family Phasmatidae; genus Medauroidea; species Medauroidea extradentata. Next base: position 17,440 of record PNEQ01104778.1, read on the forward strand.
AATTAGTTTTAAACGAAAACGAGAGCAGATATAAAAAAATCATTGCAACAAAAGTCTTGAAAGTTAACCTATAATTCTCTTGCAATGACTCTGCATGACAATTTAATGAAATATTCTATTAATATTTATGTCAAGCAGTTTGCCAAGAATATACCCTATGCTTTGTCGAAGAGAAAATTTTGATAGTTCAATTTGAATATAAGTAATGGCTGAAAACCTGGAAATACAGTACAATTGTCTAACAGGTGGGCGTAACCTTGAGCGTCTAGTGTATAACTACAACGTGATGGCCCCTGGGTATTTCTAAAGGTGGTTCGGATTAAAGTGAGCACTAAAAAAACCTGCTAAATGTCTTGTTTTCAGCCAATTCTTATCTTTCGGAGCGTAACTGCCAACGAAAGTTGTCACTTGATTTTTGCGCGTGTAAGATTAACTGTGAAGTCGGTAGAAACTCTTATAGTTTGATGAAATAAGTTTAATAATTACATAAAATGAACGTATGTGCACTCTAAAAAATAGTTTGTAAATTTACCAGGCGTGCGTATAGGAGCGCTAAGAAAGTGGGTATGGTAGAATAGTTTCCCAGACATCCATGGTAGCATTCCTAAACTTTTTATAAAACATTCAAATGTATAATAAAGTTACCACACTTGTATTGTAACAAGTGTAAAAGTTTGCATATTTACAAGGGAGAAGTACGGTAACTGTCCCATACTGCGTCTGGGATAATAACTTCCTAAACATTTGAGGAAGTTGTTTTACAGGGTGTGGATTTTATTTGAATTTGTTTCCGTATTGTAGTATTTAAAAAGGAAACTACTTTAAATTATAACCAGTGATTCGCTGCCAATCATACATACAGTAAGACAACTATTGTTAAGGTCATGATCTATTATTTCTATTGCCTTCGCGATGGTTATATTTTTCATTCATAAACAAGATAAAAAATAAAGTAAGTGTTGCACAGTTCTGTTTTAAATAGTTTTTATTAGGTAGACAAATTTTTTTCTTGGCAAAACAACATATAGATTTGGCAAATTAGTTCATTATTGATCATTTCCTTAACTGCAAAATAAGCTGAAACAATTCAAAAATTTTTTTCTTGAAAAAAAAATGAGTTACCATAGTTTACACTACTTTCTAGAAAAAATTTGCATAAAATTTTTCTATATCTGCTTTCGTTTACGATTTAAATATAATAATAGTAAAAGAAGTGTAAATTATGGATCAAGGCCTTAATGTTGAATTATATGCAGCGCCAGTTAGTGATATTTTAAAAATGTTAGTGCTCACTTTAACCCGCACGACGTAGGAGTAAATCTACCCTTCTTCGTGATACTAAAGATTCGAACTTCAACACCAGAAATGCGTTAAATATTTCGAATGTAATCCTGTACGTGAAACATTGATCACTTATTGTCGAAACGACACATGCCTGCTTTCTGTTGGTAACCTAATGTACTCAACGTACTTCTTAATTTTGTGAAGCCATCAAAGTGGTTTATCACCACAGTGCGGTATATCACGATAATATAGTCAGCTTACTCTATGTGTAGTCAGTGTTCACTCTAAATCTGAATCAGTGAATATTCACTGACTCACGCTGATGAATGGAGCAGTTTCAACAATTTGAATCAGTGAAAATAGTCACACTCTAATTTGTGAATATCCACTGATTTCGTATAAAAGTGCAAAACATCTGACAAGTGAATCAGTTATTATTCACATGCTTTTCTAGTTGTTTTCAAGAAAGAGTTTTCACTTAGTGAATCAGTGAAAAGTTACTGGAAAATCTGTGGACATTTACTGATTAACTTGTGGAATGTTGGCACACTTTATCGGAATCAGTGAATAGTCACCGATTTCAGAGTGGTTTCTCACTTGTTCAAACTGTTGAAACTGCTCCGTCCATCGGCGTGAGTCAGTGAATATTCACTAATTCAGGCTTAGAGTGTTTGTGGTGGTGCGGCAGGTACGAGCCTCTGGAGCGCCTGATAGAGGAGATGCGGCAGCGAGGAGTGGATGTGTTCCCGGAGTACGACGGCTTGTTGTACGATGAGGGTGCCTGCCCCAAGCACCGGGCCTGCGAGGAGCACATGTACCACTGTATGGCAGCGCTGTGTCTGTCCTACGTCTTCGAGGTCAGCCCTCGTAACCGCCGAGCGCCACGTCGTACCATGCTGCTGCGCTTCAAGGAGGAGGATGACGTCACGTAAACACCTACACTTGTACAGCATACTACGTTTAAATCTACCACAGGTTGGAAAGAATATCGATGGCGTTGAACTGCAACCTCGTGTGTCGGAAATGCAATTTCCCCGCATGCAGCCAACTTGTGTATCACTATTATACCTTGTGTGTTATATAATTTTAAATTTGTGTTATTGTATGGGAAATATGTCTGAACAGTTATTACGAGATAAACTGTGATAACTATGTTTTTAAAGTACATTCGCCTTTTCTGACATACGAGGTTGCAGTTCGAAACCATCGTTATGTATTTTCTTATGGGAGAGTATTGCAGGGATAAGTTCTGACGCTAGTTTCGCTGCAATTGCTAACAGACAATGACAGAAGTCATTTAATTTAATTAAAAAAAAAAAAACAATTTCGCCTTTTAAATGATCACCTTCATAAAACATTATATTCCAAGAAGCTCTGTGATTGGTCAGTTTATACCTCTTACCGATACCATCGCTCAAGCGGCAAAATTTGTCCCTGTGCCAAACTTTTAACATAGATCTTTCCAACCTGTAGAATTAGCCTTAAGGGTGTTCAAGTGCGATAAAAATCATAATTTTATATTAATATGAAATACTTTTAGTTTTGTAGGCGAAACTTGTGAGTACCGTTTCTTCTTACAAACTAATTTTGACTATAATAGTTTTCTAATAACGGTGTGTCAAAGTCAAAATTTGCTTGTTCTGCTGCCATGCAAATAATGAAAACTAATTTACTTAAGGAAGTGAAATAATTCTCAGTGAAACAACATGCCACATACTACATAATAAAACATTTTTAAAGAATCCCGTGAACTATTTTTGTATTTTAAAAAATTGCTGAATTTTCAGATTTTTTCCTGTACTTTTGCAGTTTTGTTTATTCAAAATATTACGTTATGATCTTTTAAATACTTGATTGCGTAGCTCATGGGATGTAATATCACAGTGAATTTTTTTTATTCAAGTAGGTCAGTTGGTTTTCACTATTTGCATGGCAGCAGAACAAGCAAATTTTTACTGTGTCACACCGTTATGAGAAAACTATGAAAGCTAAAATTGTTTTGTAACAGAAAACTGTGCTCACAAGAATCGTCTATAAAACTAACAATATTTCATAAAGATATAAAATTATAATTTTATCGCACTTGAACACCCTTAACGAAACATTCTAAACCAGACGTGTCCGCGTATCTGGAGAAGAGTTACGAGGAGTGTGTACCGGTTTCAAATTTCCGCAGCGATAAGAGCCAGAATACCACGTTAGACATGTCGCCTCCGTTCGCAGCGCGCTAAATTGGTGTTCAAGGTTTTCATAAAACACTTAAAAGCTGTTACCATACAATTTAATTTTTTGGAAAGTATTCGTACTTTCGGAGATCCTGCAGTTTAAAGGGAAGTTCGTTTATAACTAGCGTGCTAAATTTTTACCCTACTTTCCAAATCAAAAAGATGGCTTTTGAGATCACCTTCCTGTCTGTGCAGTTATGTACAGTGTGTTTCGATTCAACACAGAACTGGCAAGTGGGCTGCCTACCCACCCGCAACCGGCTTGAATTCTGCTCGCGGCGCGCTAGCGACGGAGCTACGTTCGATTTCACTGGTTGCCGCCTTCTTACGCAGCATTCTAAACGGTTTAACTCTTTCAACATATATTTACACAGACTTTGGAATATGTTTC
>PNEQ01104792.1:0-16283 GCA_003012365.1 Medauroidea extradentata
ACTTTAATTTTTGTTGTCAGGTTTTTATGTTTTGAAAAGAGTTTGTGAAAAGGTTTTCTAGTGTGTGTTCTGTCGGCACGTCAAAAACAATTAAGTACCGACAAATGCAAGTGCTGTGTAATTGTTTCATTAATATTTTTACTACCAACTTTATCATTCACGAGTGTCTAAAATGTTCATCTATTCTCTGTGTTTCATCGTAGTAAATTTTTATTAATTATTTCCATCAGTGTTGTGTATGTACTTTCATCAAAAACAATCTCAAGCTATTTTTAACTTTTTATTTGACGAGTGGCGCGCACGAGGGAGATTGCCACGTGCTCGCCATCTTGCAACTCAGTCTCGGTATTGAGCTCGGTCGGGGCGCACGTGTGTCGCGTGCTCTGAGGTCTATAAGGTTGTCTTACTAATTGTTAGCTGCAAGAGACTCAATTAATACCGGAACCGTTTACTATTCACCTCAGAGCTGTGCAGCCCTAGATCCCAACGTAAATTTAACATGTAACATAATATTTTCCATTTTTATAATTGTGTGTAGTGAATAAGGTAAAGTTAACCTGGTCAAGTGTATCCTGTGTGTGTTCGCCAAGGAACCTCAATGTGTACGGGGCAATCTGCAGTGCACACGTGCAACTTAAATCGTGTTACGTAAGTAAATAATTAGTGAAATTGAATCTGTCTCTCGACCACATTCTTGTGACAGTGTTTACCTCACTAGGCCTTTAAGAGGGATCTGTGTTGAGCGTCTAACCTGGCTCTGACAAGGTTAGGATTCCATGCACACACACACCAAGTGAATACCCCTGTGCCTTGACATGTACGTCTACGTTACTGTGCCCCTAGGGCTGACGGCCGAACGACACCCTCTCATGCTCTCCGCCCGGTAACTTCCGGGGAAGCTGGCGCCCATGGCAACACCCCTCACCAACAGCGCACGGCAACGCGTCACTGGTATGGTATTCCGTGATCGAGCTCGTCCAACAACATGTGTGTGGTCGTGAGGGTCGGCTTGGGGTCCAGATTGTACACGGTACGTCGCTCGTGTTGGCCGAAATATATTCGACGGACTGCTGGTTCAACAACAGTGTTCTGTTCCGTAAAACCATGGTATACCTAATATTACTTCTTCACGTAGATCTGAATATAAATCTAGCACCCCGACGCCACAAACATGTTCACATGGTCTGGGACAGTTTTAGATTGTGTTGAAAATACTAGCAAATACGCTGCAGGCCCTGCAAACGAATTTGACTAGCTCAAAACTGCTAGTTGTAGACCATAATGTACCTTCATAAGGGGAACATTGGTGTTGACGTCTCCACTGATGAAGCACAGTGCCTTATGTCCTGCTGTAGCTTGGGGAGGGAGGAGAGAGCACAAGGCCTCGACACGGCCGCGGCAGCCCAAAAAGGACGGCATACGTCAGTCGTTATTCTTCAAATTACCACTAGTTTGTTTCAAAAGTCCTTTATATGCTGTTCCAGGGCACCGTGTGAATAATTACCAGGATTTTTAAAATAATAATTCGTAAAGTCCAGAAATTGGCTTGATTACAACAGACTCTACTTGTATGTCATTACTGGGCAAGAATAAAATTTGCTTGTTTCCTAAGAAATACTTTTTATTTTGTTTGCATATTTCATATGACCTGTCCTTGGACAGTGAGTTTGTCAAATAATCACGAATCATTGGGCTTTGTACCTTTTTTCGTTTCCAGTTTGGGAGAGACAAATCATCTTCATAAATTTCATAAAGAGGTTTCTTGCATTTTACTATAGTCTGAGGTTCACTGTTACAGGTGGTGGTGGTGGTGGTGGTGGTTTCGGCTTCAAACTGTCCAGTCGCTTTGTTATAGGTTTAAAATCTTCTTCATTATTCATATGGCATTCCATTCTAGCACGTTGAGCATTCATGTACTTTGTGTGAATACTTTTAGTCACGGCATGTAAGTCACCGACAATGTTAGACATTGTACTACCCACTTACAATGACATGACCGGGTATTTATATGCTGGTCTTCTTAGGTGGCAGCCTAGGGCTTGGCTTATTATTTTTCCTATCCAAAATGATAACTGAAGGCAGGTTAGAAGCAGATGTTAGCATGTTTTCAATATTTTTAATTGAAGCTTCAAGTTTAGTAAGGTGCTGCCTTACCTCATCCAAGACTTTGGCGTCGTCACAAGTTTCAATTATCAGTCCTTCTATTGCATTAAGCTTCCTGTCCAGCGAATGTCTCCATATCAAGAGGGATAACTCCGAGTTTAACATTAATGTGATTTATCATACTTGCAATATCATTAATTCTGTCCAGCATATTTTGTATTAAACTAATCAAGTCACGTGAAGTGTGTAAATATGCACCTTGTTAACAGCATCTCCATCTTCTCTCGGACTTCCAATATTTTTTAGTCTTTTTCCTTATGCACTACAGTTCCCATCATCAGTGGGTATGAAACAACTTTCCATTTTACATTTTAGACCATTGTGGCCAAACTTTGAAATTATGTAGCTCATTTCTCACTGACTGGGGTTTATGAGCAGACCGAATCCCCATCGATACCTCCCTTTAAGTACAGTAAAGTGGGTACACTTTGCACCGGTATGGGTAACTTTGCACCATCAAAAATATTTGTTTCTAGTTCGTTTGGTGAAATGACACATCACGACTGGGTACTTAAAAAAATTAATATAATACCGTAAAATACAATCAATTGTCTTTCAACTATCAGCGTAGAAAATATCTTTCTTGGTGTTGCAAAGTTAGACATGCTGGTGTAAACTATACCCAGTTTATGGCAAGGGAAAGTCTTTAGCTACTACAAGAAATTCGAAAGGATCACTCCAACAATATATACACACCTCTTCGAAGTTATCAAAAGTTATATCTGCTTTAACATGATCAGAGTAAACATGTCTCAAGTTAAAATCATACATATGAAATAACTGTTTGGGTATATGTGAATAAGTTTGGCAAAGGTAAAATGAATCTACTAACATACGTCTTCCCACGCAGAAGTATTCATGGAAACGAGCCTGTTTCTCGCAAACTGCATTATCGAACAAAAATACAGAGTTTGGTAGAACATCACTTGGTGGTACCACAGCTTTATGTTCGTTGAATGGAAAATACCCGAGTTCATCCACGTAACTTACAACTTTCCAAGTCGCTGATACTTTGGTTGATGTATTGATTTATAGTATAGGTACACATTCTCGAAACAAACACAATTAGGCTCCTCCAGCAAGCTTAAGAGCACCCACAGTTTAGATGGTCCTGCTATGATACAACACACAGTATTGGGAAGCAGGGGACCATGTCTACATTCGCGAGAGGTTACTTCATCCTTGGAAGTAATATGTAAGGGCAAAGTAACTTCTTGCTTGTCAATACATATATTACCACCAACAACTTGCGGTGCTGACTGTGGATTGTGTGAAGCGAATTTTGGATTGTGGATTGAGTGGAGTGATCCCTACCAGCACAGGAAGTCCCCAGGATGTCCTAGGGACACCCTTTGAGGATATCCGGGTACATGCGATCCTCGGGATGTCCTAAGGATTGATATTTCGGATGTCCGAGAGCTCCGAAAAACCAAGTCCTTAGGACATCTCAAGTACCTCCTCGAAAAGTACATCACATCCCAGGAAGCTCCTTGGAAGACGAATTTGGGTCTTCCTAAATTCCTCATCTGGGAAGCTCCCAGGGATGTCCTTACAGAGATCTCCCACGGAGCTCCTCTGATGAACTCCCTGGGATGTCCGAGTAGGAGTCATCTGGAATATCCCAACAAGCACTCCCTGGGATGTCCGAGCAGGAGCTCCCTGGGATGTCCGAGCAGACGCTCCCTGGGATGTCCGAGCAGGAGCTCCCATGGATGTGGTGGATTTCTAGGCAAGTTCCTAATATGACCACTAGATAGCTCACGATATTATTTAAATATACATGAGGTTTGTTGCAATTAATTTAGTAGAGAATTCATAACATTTATATAATACTTAAGAGATTTGGTAAATTTATTAATTTCGACACACATACTTTATTATTACTGGTAGAATTTTGGAAGTTGAAGCATTGAAAAAAATGTTATTACAGACGAATTGTTCATTCAAAAGATTTGACAGTGTGTTAAATACTAAGTTTACATATCACCAAAACAAATACATTTGTTTTCTTTTGTGTTAAATACTAAACTTTTACATTTGCTACTGGAACGTGCTGCTAGGGATGTCCCAGGGACGTGTTTAATACAGGTCCTAGGGAGCTCCTAGGGATGTCCCAGAGATGTGTTTAATACAGGTCCCAGGGAGCTTCTAGGGATGTCCTGGGAATGCATTTAATGCAGATCCCAGATAGCTCCTGAGGATGTCTTGAAGATGTGTTTATTACAGATACCAGGGAGCTCCTAGGGATGTCCCAGGCATGTGTATGCCAGACATCCTAGGGATGTCCGTAGGTAGTACTTTTCCATGAACTTTTCCTACATAAAAAAACTTGAAATTGACTTCTCTAGGACATCCTAGAGACGACAGTTCCCACATCCTACGGACATCCTCAGGATGTCTATGTGCTGGTAGGGATATGTGGATTGCAGAATGTGTGGTGTGAATTTTGGATTGTGTGGAGTGAATTGTGGATTGTGTGGAGTGAATTGTGGATTATATGGAGTGAATTGTGGATTGTGTGGAGTGAATTGTGGATTGTGTGGAGTGAATTGTGGATTGTGTGGAGTGAATTGTGGGTTGTGTGGAGTGTATTGTGGATTATGTGGAGTGAATTGTGCATTTTGTGGAGTGAATTGTGGATTGTGTGGAGTGGATGTGTGGAGTGAATTTTGGATTGTAGGGGGCATTAGTAGAAAATAGCTATGATTTCCACTGAACTTGGGGTTGAGGTTCTTGTAAGATGAGGTTGTAGAGATCCAATACCACAAATTTTATAATGTTTCTTCAATGTCTTCAAAGCATTTCTTCGAGTAAACTGATGTTGGCAAATTTCACATTGAAATTTCGTTCTTGATGTTTTCATTTCACATGTAGTATGACACAGCACATTTTTCATGACTGTAAATACTTTACTGCCGAAGCGGCAGCAGAGGTACATAATTAACAACAGTACTGTTCGCAGGCTAGAAAGATAGTGAATAAAACACATAAATCAGGTACTTAAATATTTTTAACTCGGTGTATCGTGATGCCTTACAGGAGTATGGTCAAGAGCGGAAGAGGACTAGTAAATACTCTTATAAATAATTTGCCATTCGAAGCACATATTCCTGGATACCGGTTCTGTGGACCAGGAATGAGCTAAATAAGAGGCTCAAGCATGGTGTGTCGGAGTCAAAGAATTGGACGAAGCATGTAAGGAGCACGACATAGCTTACGCTATTAGTAAGAAGTTAGAAAATAGAAACGCTGCAGACTCAGTTCTTGCCGACAAGGCAAAGAAGATTGCTAAATATGAAGATTCAAAGTTTGGTGAAAGAGTAGCTGCTTGGGGAGTATCCAAGATCATGAAGACTTAAGTCAAGTGAGGTATAGGTCTGTGAATAAAGTGTAATCCATCTACTCCTACAAATACTCTAATTAAATCTAATCCTGCATCCACATATTCTGACAAAAATACAGTCAATCAGATGAAAAAGAAGACTCGCAAAGAGAAGAAAGTGAGAAAGAAACAAGGAGGCTTTCTGCCATTTCTCCTACCTAGCTTAGCAACACTAGGAGTTCTGATTGGTGGAGTTAATGGTATTGCTAAATCAGTGAATACATCAATAAAATCAAGGCTAGTAGTTGCAAGAATTTCAACATCACAACAAGTAAATGAAAGCTATTGCTTTGGGATAAAAAAAATGGGAAAGGTCTTTGTAAAGGGTAGGTATACCCAAGACCTTATCCTGTGGGTGGAGGAAGTCGGAAAAAAGGAACCAGAAAGAGAAGGATGCAATCTTAAATATGCTAGTAAAGAGTATTAACTGTAATATGAAAACTTCAGGCATTAATTTTTGTTTTCCATATATGGCCCAGTTTCCGATCCGCAAAGAAATACCTAACAAAGTTATGTACTTTTTTGTTTTCAAATTTTGAAACGTGTGGAACGGTTCGTGGTCAACCAGGCATTTTGGACGTGTTCGCAGATTCATGATGAGCCGTGTTCGTGTATGTGCAGATTCGCGGGGTGATAATTTTGAACATTTCATGCAATGTTTGCCTACATTACTTAGCAGCATTGTATCAAGCATTGAAGACTGTGCCGTGTGTCACAGAAATGCCAAGGAATAAAGACATGTAACCTTACTGATGTAATACCTTACATTAGATGCTAATCTTTGCGAGCTACCACCCTTGAGGGCAGGACAAATAAAAATAAGTCTTGTACGGTAATATTTATGTGCTTCTTATCGATTGCCACACACATCAATGCTTATGGACTACCAGTACATTTAGCAACATAGGTTTTGCAGCCCTTAATTTTCCAAAATTAGGTAGTATTTAGTGTTTCACATCGCACAGTCTGTACGCCTGTGTCAGTTACACAAACCATATCAAAATTACGTATTATACAAAATTACGACACCTCATTCGTACATTAGAAAACAAATAAGTGCATAATTTTGTTAGGTTATTCTTTGCGGATCGGGAATTGTGCCAAACATTACAATCAAAAATTAATGCCTGAAGTTTTAACCCTACAATTAATTCCCTTTACTTGTAAATTATACTTGTTGCTATCTACAGAATCAGAACTTTTTGAACAAAAACACATTAATTTTTCTTTCTCGAATAAGGTGTCATGTACAAAAAAAACAAGATGGCTTTCTGGTACACTTGCACTGTAACATTATTTTTGTGGAATAAAACCCAACATTTTGATATTTGCGTTTTAAAGGTTTCAGTGAAGTTTCTACCTATCCCTTTTCATGTGATGGGTTTCCATCCAAACCCACCTTTTTATTGCATATCGTCATTTAAGAATGCTCCTAAGTCCTGTGTTTTGCACCTAAGATACACAGCATATAGCATAGGCAATAGTGCGTTCATGTGTTTATTTTGTTGTGTTCCTTGAATTGTTGATCATGCACATTCAACATTACCTGCATGTTTCTAACTCACGATACCATTGTTTCGGGAACTCTATCGCTGTAGCTTCATTTGTGATTTGAAAGAAAACTATAAGTCCTAGACTATTTCAACAAGAGGACCTTTTTTGTTAGACAGGTAACATTACTCAATAAACCATCTTCAGATGATCGAAAATCCGGATGGTAAAAATGTTATATGCAATTAGAGGGTAGCCACCCCTGCTATTTTCATAAAGCGGAAGTTAACAACCAACATTCGCTGTTGGTTTGCAGATCCCAATAGCATTAAGCAATGCTGAAAATATTGTATTTTTATGTCAATTAATTTCCGATATTTTGGGAAAATACTGTTTTAAAAGTCGATGTTCAGAGGCCCATTACTCCCTTAATATTGCGTTTAGGTGAAAAGTGCAAAATATGTTTTCGTCATATATTTTCGTGAGGAACACGCAAGCGGATTTTGTCCCCCTATTTGAGAAACATCCTGTGTGTATATATATATATATATATAGAGAGAGAGAGAGAGAGAGAGAGAGAGAGAGAGAGTTATTATTAACAGTTTTGTTTTCTTTTAAATCTTTATGGAATGAAAATTATAAATGTTTTTTCATACTCACTATTGTAAATATTTGCCACATAATTCACAAAGTATTTTTTCCAACATTTTATCATTATTTTTTTATAACAAATACAACATGTGTAAGTTATACAATATTCCATATTTTATTTTTCGAAATCTCAGAATGAGGTTTAATAATTTTACAACCAGAACATTTTCAAGTAGTAACTTCTGGTTGATTAACAGGATTATGTTTTTTCGATTCTAAATGTTTTTTCATGTTTCCTTTTGTAAACTTTTTACCACATAAGCGACATGGTATTTTTCTAACAATTAGCATTCTGATTCTTTTTGTAAGAATAACACAAGTTTGATTAATCATATTTATCGTTTTTATTTTTTACAAATTCGGAATGAGACTTATAAATTTTACAATCATAACATGTTCCATCAAAATCTTTTTCTGGTTCCATTTTTTATCTTTATTTATAAAGAATGAAAATCATTCGAAATTTTAAAAAAAAAATGTTTATTTTTTTATTTTTTATATATTTAGAGCAGTCATTTACATTCAGGAAATTTAAACATCACTTTTATATCTCGTTTTAAATGTGATTTCGAAACAATTTCTTGATAAGGAATCGTGAGTAAATTGCTTCAATATACCAATAATTTTAAGGGATTATTTTAAGGTGTCGGTTTTTGACCACAAAAAAGAAGGCTTGCGCTAGAACGAACAAAAGGGGACTACTCTTGTGTGTAAAATTTCACAATGTAATTGTTATTTAAAATTTCCACATTTAAAAAATGTAAAATTAACCAAGAAATGTATGTGCAGTTTATCACTTATTTTTTACCGTGGTTAACTAGTAAATCAAATTTTATTTAAAACATTTTGGATGCTTTTCAGAAAATAACTATACCTCGTCCACTCTTACCTGACTTCTGAAGTAAAAATATGCCATTGTACTATTGCGTAACGCCAGCTAATATTGTCTCAATCTGTTCAGCGTGCCGAGGTATTATGTGAAACTGATAAAACTATGTGCAACGAGTTTAATGAAAAATAACAAAATCATGAGTAGTAAATACAATATTGCGCGGAAATTTTGTACACATACATTATTAACACAAAAACTTGAATGACATAAAAATAAAAAAAAAAAGTAATATTTTGTGTAAGATTGCATTATTTCAATACTTACTTGCAATTACCAAACTATGCCCGGCGATAGAGACTCGGAATTCAGTATAGACGTAGCAGAAATTGATTAGTCTGTCATGCGGGTAACAGTATAGCTTAAAACTTCAACGATTTACAATATTCTTTAAAAAATTATTTGGACAGAGATGTTTATTTTTGAAAAATCACGTTATGCCTAACACCAAACAAGCAAGCAGAGAACTCGCCACAGATTCTGTTGAAAAGAAACATTTTCAACAGCTGTAACGTGACTGTATTAAAAACTTACAAAATAAAAAAATAATATTATTAAATATACACAACACTCTTTCACAGTTCTCGTCGAACAAATTCGATTCCAGGCGAGGTCGAACCCCGGATTTTCGCATTTGGGAATACCGCAGGTCGCAGGTTTTCTCGGGGATCTCCCGTTTGCCGCGCTCTTTTATTTCGGCGCTGCTCCATACTCACATTATTTCAAGACCTATCTGTTAAGGGCTGACCAAAATCTCTCACTCACTCGTCAAACAAAATTGCATAACGTAACTTCTGAAATCAGTTGAACTAGTGAACGTCTGCAACGCGGGAGCGAGAACGACGAAAAACGATCCAAAGAATGAAGTACTCGTGTTTCGATCTTCTTGGATCTCTTCAGGTAAGGGTAGGTTGCAGATTTCAGCAACCACCTTACGACACGGTTTACAGATTTTCGTAAACTTAGAGGTTGGCGTGAAAGGTACAAGAAACTTGACACCTTCGATTACATACCGCCAAGAAACACAGTTTATATTAGTCCTGTTTATGAAACATATGGGAGTTTTTATGTAACTATTCGTCGTGTTATTAAAACACAGGGAAGTGTTGACATATGTGTTCGTCTCGTTCACTAAGAGGCACAAGTATTAGTTGTGGCCATTAAATAGAGGGGAGGGACGTTACACAAATTAGTCCTGTTTATGAAATAAAGCGAAAGACGACAAATTTTTTAATCTCTTAAATAGTGGGGCATGACATTATTATTTGTAGTGTTTATTTATTAGAGACTATCAGTACCCCGCGGCTTTGCTCGCGAGTATAATACATAACTAATAATATTTACTTTAACTGAAAAACCTCTTTGTTTACAATATTGGTACTTCAGTCACTGTCTGGTTGAACTAACCTTGCAGCAGGATAAGTAGCTATAGCTGTCCACGCGAAAATCAGTCTTAAGTTTGTACCTGCCACTAACAGCGACTTCGCCTGGGCTGTATTTATATCACTGCCAATTTGCCGTTGTGGGGTGAATACAGACACCTAACGTAAGAGGTTAATGGAATGAAAAACATCTGATTTATCCTGTGCACAACAAATGGTGATAGTGACCTCAATTATATATTTTCAAATTATTCTCTTGATCTTTATTGTCATTACAAAGTTTCAGTTGGAAAATGTTTCGCGGAAACGTATTTGGTGCCCCAAACCTGAGATTAGTTAGATGATATATCGTCAGTTTACTGCCAAATGTGACCAAGTCAAAATGAGATAAAATGATAAAAATGTTACTAATATGTATATGTTGTTCACGAACAATTGCCCAAGTTTAAAGTCTATTCGTCGTTTCGTGCTGTTGTATCACACTATAGTAACTTACCACATTTTTGTTAATATGTACAATTTAATAGTGTTTAAAAACAAAGTAACATTTATGACTTAATCACTTTTGGCAGTATACCGACGATATGTCAGCTGATGTTGTAGAGGAACCTAAGTGAAATGCGAACTGCAATTTTACCCCTTTTAAACGAGAACAAGTAAACTGCACTAATTCGATCTGCCTTGTAGTTTTTGTGTGTCAGAAATGAACTTTCACACGCGCAGCTTTTCACGGAATTCGAGTCCAGAAGCTCCCGGAATTTAGACCTGAGTAACAAACAACTGCATCACGTAACGTCGAAATAATTCATGAAAATAAAATTTAATTAAAAAATATAAAATATCTGTGTCCTGGGCGCATAGAAGTTGTACAACACCACGCCTTGATAGGTTACTGTAGAGCACGGTCGTAGAAGAACAGGTCTGGACACTCGCCTGGAAACTTGACCCCCTTGTTGTTTGGCTGCAGTTCAACTAGTTACTGAGAATAATGTGTTTTATTGGCGCTTCAGTTAGGGCGGTCGGACTATAACTCCCCCCACTTCCTTTCCACTAAGATAAACAATTTATCAAAACGTGTTTTTTTTATCAATTTATGAAATACTTCCTTCGCTCACAAATTTTAGGAAAGGCTTATCTTTATTTACTTTATAAATATAACAATGGAAAAAAAGTGGGCGGAGTTTGAGTCCAACCGCCCTAACTGAAGCGCCAATAAAACACAATATTCTCGGTAACTTGGCGAACTACAGCCAAACAACAAGGGGGTCAAGCAAAATACATTGATAGTTAGGCGAGTGTCCAGACCTGTTCTTCTACGACCGTGCTGTAGAGTGAAACTCATGTATAGGTTATTTCTCGCTGCTCGTTCCTGCTTTTCGGATCGTCTGCCTTGAATGTTGACCAACTTAGTTTTATTCGTAATTATCGCGTTATTTTATAAAGTAAAAAAAAAACTTACATATATATTTTTTAATACTTACGTAAGCGTCACTCTGAGACGAACAACACCTCAATATAACTACTGGTTAGATGAATATCGTGGGTTTATAGAAAACAAATTTTGTTGTCAAATTTATATATTTTTTTAAATTAACATCTTAGATTTTTGTATAAGTATACAATTAAAGTGTAAATCACATCGCTAGCCCATTCAGTTGAATCAAAATCGATCATTCACTAAAAAAATCTTAAAACCGTTTTGCGATCATTTCTGTAATCATAATCCTGAAGCAAAAATTAATTGTATATCTCGATGGGTTCGATAGATATCGAGAATTTATTTAAAACACATTCAAGGTCTTTTCACCACCTAAGTGAGTAAATTTCGAAAAACTCTTAAATCATGTTTTAGATTACTTTATTGGTGACTTGTGGCCGTGAAAAACACAACATTAACTCGCTGGGTTCAAAATATAGCGACGGTTAACTGAAAACACCTTTCACCACTTTTCACCGCTTTTCACCTCCTTAGGTGGCGAATTTCGAAAATTCCTGAAATGACTTTTCGTGTATTTGAGTAAACATCTTTAACCGGTTTAGGGCCGAATTCGGAAAATATATTTTAATGGTATTTAGGATATTTACAAAAACATAAATTTAAAGCAAAGAACACTTCGATATATCGATTGGTGCGATAGATATGGAGGGATAATCGAAAACACATGTCACGTTTTTCACCCCCTTAATTAAAGAATTTCGAAACGTCTTGGAGTCCTGTCATAGATATTGGTATAAGTAACCAATTACAGTAAAAATCACGTCGATAGCCAATTGTGTTTCAAAGATATAGACGATTCGTAAAATGCTGGGTGTTTGGATGTTGAATTTTAAAAAATTCTAATATTACTTTTTGGGTATTTACGTAAGCAACATTTTGAAGTTAATACCGACTCTTTATCCCGAAGGATTCGATAGATATCGATAGTTAATCGGAAACACATTTAAGGTAATTTCGTCCCCTTAAATATTAACTTTCGAAAAATCGTAAAATTGGCTAATATGCATTTTATGAGTGTCCTATAAAAGTAAAAATAACGATGATAGGCCGTTGGGTTCGAGCTCTATAGACATTTCTTCGGAAACACATTTCACCCTTTTTCATCCCCTTAGAAGTCGAATTTCGAAAAATCCCTTCTTACTGTTCGCCTACGACCTGCGGGGAACCCACACAAAAAATGTCACGATTCTAGGTCCAGTGGTTTGGGCTGCAGTTTGTATGTCAGTCGATCAGTCAGTCAGTGTTCATTTTTATGTATAGCGAAGAGAGATGATAAAGTTTTTGTCCTGTCCATTGAGCAGATAAGGTAACAAAATATTTATTCGTGTCGTTCATGCAACATAAGATGGAGAGAAGCAGTTATTTGTCCTATCTACGACATTGAGGGGAGTTGTTTCGCAATTATTAGTTTCATTCTTCAAGAAAAGAGCGCACAACACAAATATATTACCACCTATTCTTTAGTAGGAGACACTGTTATTTGCCCCATTCTTGTAATGCAGGAGGATGGCAACACAGTTTTTTTTGTACAGTAAATTAAATATCGTTATGGGTTGACACTGCCATTTGCCCTGTCCATGAAAAATAGGGGAGTGGTGACAATAATTAGTACCGTCAACGTAATACAGGACCGATTAATGGAATCGAGGAGAGTAAAGTAGGCCTAACAGTTATTCGTAACAGTCATTAAATAATGGGAATGTGTGTCACAAATATTCGTCCTGGACATGAAGGAAGAGAGTTAAGTTAGTACAAAGTTATTTGTTCATTCAATAAAGTGAAGAGGCGACTCAGTTATCGTCTTCATGAAACATAGGGAAGTGTCACATAGTTAGCGTACAATTTATGAAATGGAGAGAAGAGAGACATGTATGAAATAAATTGGATGGGCAACGGCATTTTTCGTAGTGTTGAAGAAATCAAGGGGCATGGGAAAACACTTACCGCCCTGTTTATGAAATATAGGAGTGAGGTGACAAATGTATTCGTCCAGTGCATGAAATGAAGAGGAGGAAACTTTCAGTTTGTCCGAGTCATTATATAGAAGGTAATGAAAACAGTTATTTGTTCACTGCATGAAACAGAGTAAGAGCATGTGGACGACATATTCACAGTTATTTAACACTTCAGTTATGTCGAGGGAAGTAAGGATAAGGTTATGTATCGTGTTCGTGTAATAATGTACAGTATCGATTCAAAACTGGTATCTTGGTCTAATACACCCACCTACAAAAAAATGGGGAAATGAAGACGCAGTTATTAATAACATTAATTAAATATAAGCATTGGGCACCACAGTGATTAGGTTATGTTAATAAAACAGGTAGAGGAGTGCGGCGACACTATAACATTCCCATTCATGAAATATCGTATAGAGGAATGGGTACGCAGTTACTGGGGTCTCTAATGAATAGAGATGAGAGGCTACAAATGTACTTGCCCCGTGCATCTATTATTACAGGGTAGTGAGACACGTTTATTATTTATTCGTCCCGTCAATGTAATAGTGGGGCGAGGGAGAACAGTTGTTTATCTGTCCCATTCATACAATATAGGGGAGGAACGACAGTTATTCGTCAGGTACATGAAGCAAGAGTAGAGTGGAACATTGTCATTTGTCCTGTTTTTTTTTTTTTTTTTTATAAACGGACAGGCAGGGGGGATCCATTGGACCCAGAACTCTCTTACCATAAGGAAACAGCTAAAATAGCACCATTTTGCATTTTGAAAATACACATTTTTCCGGAGGAGGACCCCACCCTTCCATCGTCCTGTATTGTCGGGTCAGTGGTACTTCAGAACATTCCCAGGGTCGGGAACCCCCTGAACATATCCTGGCTCCGGCCCTGACGAGTTGGGCTCGCAGTTCTTCATCTTGTTCATGAAACAGAGAGATGTGTCTGCAGAGTTATTAGTCTCGTTTATGAAAAGGACGGACGACAGGTCGCAGTTATTATAGTATCAGTTAAATAGAAGAGGAGTTGCGACATAGTTGTTCGACCTTCTATTGAAATAGAGGGAAGAGGAGAGACAGTTAATATTCGTGTTCGTGTTACAGAAGAGCAGCACAACTATTCGTTATGTCTATGAAAGAAAGGCGAGGGTCGACATTATTGTTTAATACGTTGGAAGTGTGGATACTGTTTGATGCGAACTGCGAGTTCTAAGGCAATACTAATTATACTCCATTTCATTTAAGTTTGGATAAGTTGGACATCAACTTGTGGGCAATAATTTGTAATATTTTGTGATTTGTGGCACTACATAAGACAAACATTGCAGTATAAAAGCTGAAATGGACATCACAGGTTAATTTTAGAACAGAAAATGCCACACAGTGTGTAACAGATCGAAAAATACTAAAAATTATTGCCTATAAGATGCTGTAAAATTTATCCAAATTTATATGAAAAAGTATATTTGTAATAATACCTAGGGAAAAGACCTGCGTCTGTAGTGACGTATCTCGTCTGTCATAAGGAATGGAAGTGTGAAATACAGTTTTGAGATCTACAGAGACATAAATACCTTGATTTTGAGTTCCTCGCTCACTTATAACAAAACAGAAGAGAAACACTATTATGTAGGGAAACTTTACCCTACACATATGTTTTGATAATTTCCATAATTGACACATACATACAAATTGTAACTAAGAATATACCAATTTTAAGACATATATAGTCAATGTGATAGATTAGATGGCCTCACTGAGGTGCTAGGACGTGATGATGACATACATTGCAACAAAGACGACTACTACAAGGTCACTGGAGTGTGGTGTGATAGAGACGTCATGATGAAAGGGTCCATGTCAGAGCTCACCTGAGAGGGAGAGGGAGAGGGAGGCTGGCAGAGGGGGATGTGGAAGGGGTGCCGGAGATAGGAGAAGCAGCAATCATCGATCGACGAGTGGCGAGCGTCGTGTTGGTAGTCATAGCCGGTGTAGAGCAGCTGTGCGGCTAGGTGCTGATCGTCTATACTACAGGTAAGATTGTCCTCCCGAGCACCGCCCCATCAACAGGTGTTGTCCTAACATGTTCTGGTGACACGAGCACTTGTCTGTACTACCATGTCGTTACATAGGCACTAGGTACAGTGAGCAGTATTATATGTCATATAGCAGCAGCTGTGAGACCAGTTGCCTATCATCTATACATAAGGCTGGACTTTACGCTGAGCACCGCCCCAACAACAGGTGTTGTCCTACCATGTTCTGGTGACACGAGCACTTGTCTGTGCTACAATGTCGTTACATAGGCACTAAGTACAGTGAGCAGTATTATATATCATATAGCAGCAGCTGTGAGACCAGTTGCATATCATCTATACATAAGGCTGGACTGTCCGCCGAGCACCGCCCCATCAACAGGTGTTGTCCTACCATGTTCTGGCGACACGAGCACTTGTCTGTACTACCATGTCGTTACATAGGCACTAAGTACAGTGAGCAGTACTATATATCATATAGCAGCAGCTGTGAGACCAGTTGCCTATCATCTATACATAAGGCTGGACTGTCCGCCGAGCACCGCCCCATCAAAAGGTGTTGTCCTACCATGTTCTGGTGACACGAGCACTTGTCTGTACCACCAGGTCGTTACATAGGCACTAAGTACAGTGAGCAGTATTATATATCATATAGCAGCAGCTGTGAGACCAGTTGCCTGTCATCTATACATAAGGCTGGATTTTCCGCCGAGCACAGCCCCATCAACAGGTGTTGACCTAATATTTTCTGGTGACATTAGCACTTATCTGTACAGCCAGGTCGTAACATAGACACTAATAACAGTGAGCAGTATTATATATCATATAGCAGCAGCT
>PNEQ01104793.1:0-16283 GCA_003012365.1 Medauroidea extradentata
ACACCACCCGCACCTCATACACCACCCGCACCCCATACACCACCCGCTGCCCATACACTGCTCGTGTCCCATACACCACACGCGCCCCATACTCTATGTGTACATCATTCACCACACGCGCCCCAGACTCTATGTGTACATCATACACCACCTGCACCTCATGCTCTTCCTTCTGTTCCAGTCCCAGCTCCTATCCCTCTTCCTCCTCGAGTTCTCCTTCCTCACAAAGAATACAGTGCGGGTTATGTGGACACCGGCTGTTTCAATCACTGTATGGTGCTACCCTCGAACTGCAGATGCTGCAATAACATCCTTAGGAAGTTTTCAGTAGGGTGGAAATGTTTCTAACGACTGTGTTTACTCCATGTTCATATATTTACGCCACAGTGATCTTAGGTGAGTGTGTCATATTTACTGCTATAACTATTACCTAGCGTCACATTAATTTTACAATCACGTATCAAGAGAAGAAGTTAAGTGCAATGATGACGCTAAGGTTAACTGGTTTAACTGTAGAAGCCATATCGATATGGTAGTGTAACAGAGGTCAAAGTCACCATAGTCATGACCACTTTGACCGTAAAGTAAAATGTACAGTGGCTGTTCTGGTCTTCAAGACACAAATATTGTTGAATACCTACTGTATGTGTTAATTAACTAAGGCAAAGCGATTGATTTTGGAAAAGCTATTTTAGGATCAATTTTCTTTTAACAAATGAACTTAAAATAAGTATTTAGTTGTTACAAACATTTTCGTACCTTTTAATACTGACGCTTCACTTAGTTTGTACTAATAAAAATTCTATACCGTAAAAAAATATTTTGTCGCGTTATTTTTTTTGTTTGGTTGTGTAGCAGCCTGTGGCCCATTCGCCCTTCCTGGAAGGGTAAAGTGTCCACTTTGTAGACGCTGAAAACTAACTATTTTGAAAAACATAAGTAAAATCAACCATGCAGAGCAACTTGCAGTTTAATCCTAATTTTTGTAGACCCATATAAGAAACTTTCAGTGGAGTATCGATCATTGATCAATTTGCTGATGAAAATAATTAAAGATTCTGAAACTACTCTTCACCTACAACCTATTTATCCTACCTTATCTGACAAGTTGGCACAGTAGTTTACACTGGTCTCACATTACTCCTTTTACGGTTTGCAGCGAATTAACTAGAAGGCGTTTTGTGTCCTGGGGTAACGCTGGGCGTACAACCGCTGTACGACTCGTCCATTTCTGTCGGTGGCCCTGTATGCCAGATGCATATATATCAGCGAGCTCAGCATTCATGTAACGTTCCATCCTACTACATCAGTCCGCCTCCCTTCTCCCATGTACCCGACAGCCCCACGAACCTCTTATTGGAGTAATCGGGCAAGACCACCAGGATGGTAGATTACCCACAATAGAGGGGAGGAGGACAGGTTTTTAAACTGAGAAAACCTTCGATTCCTGGACAAGAAACCAACCAACCGACCAGTGCAGGAAGAACGTAGCGGAATTAAGGACGTTGTACCCATACAATTTCAAAATTTTATATTTGTGCCAAACACTGTTCAACCTTTACACATAAGATAACATATCATTTCCCCAAATAAAAAAAAAATATTAGGTCCCATAGTTTTAGAATAATCACATATCAAAGTCTCAAAGTGGCAATTGTTGTGTAGCCAAAATAATTAAAAAATAGTTAACATGCAGAAACAAGATAATTCATATTGATTCTTAATGAAGTGAGCTACTTCAAGACAATTTTGTAAGCACAAAGCGATACAATTTTGTATTTTAAAAAATTATAAAAATTATTAAATTTTTGCATAACTTTGACTTTTGGCTACTAATGAAATTTTCAAAACTAACTTTTTTGTCAACCATGTCATAAAATGCATTAATACACTGACTATTAGTTCCTGTAATTTTGAACTTATTAGTTAATTACTTTTTGATTTTGGCAACACCGCAATGGCAATTTTGAGACTTTGATGAGTGATTATGCAAAAACTATGGGGCCTAAATTAGTTTATTTGCGGAAATTACGTGTTATCATATGTGCAAAAGTTGAACAGTGTTTGGCACAAATAAAAAAAAAAAAATTAAATTTTACGGGTCCAACGCCCTTAAGACCGAAAAGTGCGGTGCACTAGCCTGTTCGCAAGAATGGCAGTTCTAGTGCGGGATGCAAGGAGGGTGCGGGATGCAAGGAGGGTCCGCGAGGGCTTCAGTCATTAAAAAACCTACCACTCTGTCTGCAGGCGGAATGACGCTTCATAGCGAGCGCAGTAGCAACAACAACGTGTGAACATGCACCGTCGCCTGATGTTTCTGTTTACCTAGCGCCATCTAACCAGCCAGAGACTTCCCAGCATTTTTGCTGTAATAAACACGTTTTCTCCTCTGGTTTCAACCCCTTATTCCTTGTGTTTCGTGACGTCACTAAGGCGCCAGGAAAGTGTTTCCCACCATGCATTACTATGTGATATCCCATCGGGGTGTACTCTTATCTTATCTCTTATCTTACCGCTGTATAGATTTAACATAAATGATACTATATTAAATTATTAACCACAGACGGAGTGAATAAATGTCTAATTTTTAATTTTTTATACTTAAATTTAACTTTTTATATATTTAAATTTTAATTTTTATGGTTATATCTTTATATGAAATCATATTTTATCTTTAACTCTGTCATACTTTAAATTTTTTATTGCATTAATGTTTTTGTTTTCTGTTTTAAAACATAGGCGGGGGGCGGTTCCGCTTCACCAGGTGGCAGCCTCCAGGAGGCTCTCTGTGGAAATTTCTTTAAGCTATATAAATATTAATCGAAGAAAGTAAGCTAATAGCCACCACCCATTCCCAAGCTCGTTCCTTTTTTAACTTTTAACTTTATGTACAATTTTAGTATGGTATTTTATTAACCTCGGCAGCGGCAGTGAAGATACAACAAGAAAATTAAGAATAATAACTGGAAGTAAAATATTTTATTATTATCTACCAATTTGCATCCAAACAAAGAAAATTAAAAGGAAAGAAGACATAAATCCCGAAGGGCCTTGTGGCTAGGAGGGATTGTCTAACCTAACCTGTATAGATAGGCCACAGTAACGTCCCGAGGTCACAGTAACATCCCGCTACATTCCTGATTGTATGAGTTCTTAAAGGGTATGGACAGTTAAGATGTTGAGCGAACAACTGGAATACTCAATCGTCAATATAACTTGAACTACTCGTCATAATTCGATGAGACGTTTTTGTCGAGTATGTATTCTATTAGCGAGCGTTTATTTACATACCACTGAGCGGTAGTATGCATTGTTTTTGAGTTTAAAAAAATTAAAAACGGTATTTAGAAAAATAATGAATTGAAACCACAATATCAATTAAAATGGAAAACAGAAATTTTTTATAATTTTAATACGAAAATATCTAGAACTCTATAGCAACCGAATTTCAAATATATTCATATTTAAATTTAAAAATAACTTTACTTTCTGAAAACAACTGCGCGTGTGGTTTACCGACGTTAAAATTATTTTAATATCAAAACGTAATTTTTTTTTATTTCTGTTATTATAAGAGTCTTAGATATGATCGTACTAAGATGTATAAAAATTACAGTTTTCCATTGTTTATTGGTTTCACACTTTCAATCCCTTATTTTTCTAAGTACCGTTTTTTAATTTTTTTTTTTTTTTACTCTTAAGCAAAGCATACTGTCGCCCAGTGCTATATAAACAAACGTCCGCTAATGGAATATTTACGCGACAAAAACTCCTGCACGATTCCCACATGTGAAAATCCGGGGACCGACCCCGCCGGGATTCGAAACCGGATCGCCTTGTTGGGAGTTGGGAGCTCTGACATCTCAGTCACCACTGCCCCCTGGCAACATTAACGATTCAGTGATATAGTCATAATTCTGTCACAACGTAACTGTCTGCAGACCAATTATATCAACAAATATTACAATATCGAGAGTCTTATCGGCTTAGTCAAATAGGGCAACAGCTCCACATACAAGAGTAAGCCAGTAAGTAATCTTCTGGTAAGCTGAAGGTGCATTGAAACACAGCAAACAGTGCAGTTTTCCTGCGATAAACAATCATCTCTACCTAAGGCAATGCAACTGGGGAGCTTAACCTGCAAGTATAACTCTGCAGGAATTACAATCTTGGAGGCAAGTTATTAATAACGTAAGACCACGCTACTCACGCCATACCGGAGCGAACCCCCACCTTACAGCAAGCCAGCGTGGAAGCATTGTTCCAGATAACACGTGGGATGAATTCAATGGAATCGAAGGCGGTCCCCAGTTGAACGAAAATGGTAAGGAAAAAAAGGGGAAGGGAGAACGTTTTCACCAGCGGTTAAAGGAGATCCTTGCAATAAAAGAGTTACGAGCGTCATATCCATGAATTAGAATTTAAAAATTGTGGCTCCGGTTCTGGCGCTGTCTTCAATAAATAACAAAATAAGTACCCAACATATTTGAATATACCTAACGTGAGAGACATTTTGGGCAACACAGTAGATTCCTTTGTGTCTTCATCGTTGTGTTGTCTAGTCTGTTGTCTGTGACGTCGTCGTTATCCTGTCTTGTATCCTCTATTGCCTTCGTCCCACACAGAAAAAAAATATTTTGCTGCAGCTACAAAATATTATGTGGGTATTCACCCTTCAAAATTTATTTTGTTGTCATCACAAAAACATTTTGTTGACACCACTAAAATCTTGAGGCTATCACAAAATTATTTTGTGGTTACTACAAAATAATTTTGCAGAGCCTCCCTACAAAATTTTTCATTCGGTGCAGTATTGTCTGTGCTGTCCGAATTGTGGTATCCTGAGTTCCACAGATTATTTTGTTTTGTATTTTGACTTTTATTTTTGGATCATTATTTTACATTTCTTTATTCGTTGTTGACTAATTCCTTATGGGATCTTTCGTTTTCTGTTGTTTTGGTTTATTGATGTGTTGACTACAGCCAAACTAGGCTTGTTTTCTCATTTTATTTTGTTTTTAGTTTGTTTTTCTTAGTCTCATTCTAAGATTCCTGAGACATGTTATTGCAATGACGTAGGTTCACAATAGTAATGTCACACGTATAGTCTATAAAACGAACAGTATGTCGTGGAAATATAAAATTATTCATTTTTGCCATGTGAACGGAAGGCAGTGTAACTCCCAGTCACTTTTCCCACGCGCATCTTCAGTCTGTACACGACCCAGGGACGTGCAGTACTTTGGTACCTACATAACCGGTATCCTGCGAGACCAGACCAAATTAGGAAATAACTTCTCTCGCTCGAAGTTGTCAATGGCAAAAGAATAGCTACCGGCGGACTGTTAAAAACCAATCTGGACACCGTAATTCACTTTTTCGCCCAAGTCGCACTTAGTATTCATAACATCAAAATAGACCTGCTTCGGATTATTCACAAGCCACACAAAGCTATTTTATAACCGTTATTAAAGTTGTTTCCTTTTATTACATACAAGCGATGAATCGAAAGCACTTTTATATAAGCTGATTCACATGAGCTCATTGAAATCACCAACACTATAAAACTAATGTTCTCATACTAAAAGGGCATATAGTCTCGAAAATCCTTCAACTCAGTGTGACTTTCAAACGTAATGCCTATCAACTTAAACCGATGAGTTTGGGTTGTAAATAAATGCTATACAACGAGTAGAACGCACACAGACTATAAACAAATAAATTGAGGAATATTTAATAAACAGTCTAGTTATTAAAATCGTCATGCTGATTAGGAATATATTTTACTGTTATTGCAATTTGAACCACATGTTGAGTACTTAACTACGGAAAGCATGCACATCGCATACATTTTAAACCTCAACAACTGAACATAGTTAAAAGCTGTCTATTCACACTGACGTAACACAATAATGTAGGATTACAAGATACGAAAATATAAACGAAATACCTTGTTAGGGTATACTTTTTTGGACTCATTTAAGACACAGCGAAACTGGAAACCTGCAACATATTAAAAACCCTTACACTGAAAACATTATTTGTAAATTTACCACGCCGATGTGTATAAGTGTTTAGTAGAAAGTACCCAATATATAATTTTTCCAATACATCAATAACAGGCGTTCCTTATATATATATATATATATATATATATATATATATATATATATATATATATATATATATATATATATATATATATATATAAAGGAAGCAGCTAAATGTATAGGCTTCCTATGTTAATCGCCTTGTATAGCAAACTTTCTCAACGTTATTTCCTATTTACAAGCTCAAGTATGGTGGTTGTCCTAACATTTGTGTAGGTTAAAAACTTCCGTTACTATTTAGGAAGTATTTTTTACTGTGTACGAAGGTGCTTTATAAATGCGCCATTGTCGCAGTTAATGGCGTAGCCAGGATTTGTGTGAGTAAAAGGGGGTACGGACTTTAACTGAGAATAATATATTGAACACCGATCACCACTCCAAAGCGGGTTGGAGGGGGGGGGGGAGGTTGCCCGGGGGTGGAGCCGTGGGACCGTTGTGGACCGGGGAGGTCGGGGGGGGGAGGCACCGGGGTGGTGGACCTAGGGAATGGGGAGGGGGACCGGGGGGACCGTGGGTTCTGCTACGAGAAAATTTGGATTTCAATGTTCAAATAGTTTTTCAGTTTTTCGTAACGAAATATTGAATATTATACTGGTCAAATATTTCTGATCTCTTAATACGATTTTTTTTTTTCATTTATTTTGTGGCTAGTCGGGTAGTGCTCCCTAAACACCCCTGTCTACGCCCTTGGTCGCAGTTTGCCCTCCCTTGATTAGCAATTACTAACAATGTGCGGTATATGTAAGCGCACATGTAAGCGATATTCTTGGCTGAAACGTACAAAGAGACAAAACACAATTCCAAAAGTAGGCTTGCTAAGTAAACGTATTCAGGTTTTGTCGAGAACCAGGATATAACTAGACTCCTGCTAGCAGCGCAGTGTTTTAAGCTAGCGTCAATAAAAAAAAGACTACATTTTACTTGTTTGTTAACTTTTTTTTTACTAAGTACAACGACCGCACCAAATTTTACGAGTTATTTTTTAGTTGTATTACATATAACTTTAGTTTCGTGGTTCTTTCTTAATTTTTTTTTATCCGCATGTGCAGTCCGTCCCTCTACGTTTTAGTTTTCTTTATTTACTTCATTTTTATTGCTGATTGTTTATCCCTTTCTTCTCGATCAGGTTGACCACAAGTTTACCGAGTAGCTGCTCTCGTGATTTACTGAACGCTCGACTTTGCCTGTGTTACTGTATGAATGCCTTGAACTTAAATGTTACCATAACCAACCTACGCTAGGACTTTCTATAAATGCCTCAAGGGACAAATTGTAAAAACACTGGAATTCTGTTCGGCAGGACACAGCTTCGATTACCAGATATTTCTCAATATCTGAATTTATTAATAACTCTTGCCTACAAAAATAATGCTCTACGTGAAATTTCTCTTTAGAAATAATGGGGTAGGAATTATGTGTGTAAACAGAATGTTAGTTAATTATAGTTACAAACTAAAGGGGTGTGTCGGGTACGACGAAACAAGCAAATAATGCTTATAAACATTGGTCCGGAAAAAGACGGGTTTCCCGATGCCATGTATGGACACATGCAAACACGGTAATGTTTGTGAACATGTACGGGCAACGATCCGAGGACGTGTTGAAGCCTGCCTTCACATGAACGGCGCCTATTTCGAACACTTGTAATGTCTTCGTCTACACGTACATCATTTTGACGTTATGATCCTCGGGAACACTGGTATTATAGCGTTCCTGTTGTAACATGTAAAGTGTCATTTTGGGATAATTATTGGTGTCCCAAACTATGTTTACTAGTATTTTATACTTGTTTCATCGTCCTCGACACAGCCCTTTTTCCTATAATTACCAAAAATCCTGTGTAACACTTTGTTAAATTAATTTTACAACATTTTGGATACGTACTAAAAGCCTCAAGGCGACGATACATTATTTATACTAATTTTACGATGGTTACCTTTTAAATCCTAAACGAGAGCACATTTCATCAAATTGTCACACAGTTTTGTTAAAGGGTGTTCTCGTGGCAAAAATTCAAAATTGTTTATTTGCTTGGCATAGTGTTAGTTTTATAGACGTTACTTGTGACTGCATTTTCCACTTGTAAACATTTTTAGCTCACATAGTTTCCCCATAGCGGCATGCCAAAGTCAGAATTTGCAAGTTACAGGAACGTAGGTTTAACAAAAACTAAAGTGACTTACTCGAATGAAATAATTTACACTGAAATATGATATTATGTACACTATGCTAAAACATTAAAAAAAACACACCACAAAGTAATTTTGGCTTTTTTAAAAATTACCATAAATGAAGTAAATTTTCGTCATTTTCGATTTTTTTTAAAGTACAAAGTAATTACATTGTGTGTTTTTAAATCTTTCAGTCCATGTTATCTTATTTCAGTGTGAATTATTTCGTTTGAGTAAGTAACTTGGTTTTTGTTAAACCTATGTTCCTGTAACTTGCAAATTCTGACTTTGATATGCCGCTGAGGGAAAACTATGAGAGTTAAAAAATTTCTACAACTGGAAAATGTAGTCACAAGTAACGTCTATAAAATTAACACTATGCCAAGTAAATATCCAATTATTAAATTTTGCCACGAGAACGCTCTTACAACAGTGGTAACTATTTTTTTTTCAATACAAACTACACAATGTGCTCAGTTAATTACGTGATTAAGAAAATTCTCATTAATAAAGTAATTCGCCAAATCCATATCAATTTTGTCTAGAAAAATTGTAGAATACAAAAGAAAAACTATTTTCAACAAAAAATTTACAACAGTTTTTCCATATCTGTACTCGTTTGGGAATAAAAATTTAAAGTCGTGAAAGCAGTAGAGATTATATACCAATGCCTTAATGCGGTTCTCGAATTACAGTATTCTTATCGAAAACTTACAAAGAATATATTGAATATTACCTTTAAAGGTGATGAATAGAGGTAATTTATTTTAATTGAACCGCTCCTCATTATTGTTAAACCCTGGCTTCAAACGTGATAGGCAAAATTTTAACTGTAAGCCCATTAGCTTTGTCCTACAAGCTACCAAGTTCAATTGGATCAGTTCGCTTCAGCACTAACTCTCGCTAGAGACCAGGGTTTCATATGTGGGAGGGAAGCGCATTAGTGAATTTCCCAAAATGACCGCATCGTATTGGAGATTACAGAGGCTGGGTGATTTAAACATGTTTGCCTTCGTGAGTTCGACATAAGAAGACCGATTGGCGGGGTAAACATCAATTGCCACTCATGCACAATCATTCCCTCCAGGAACGTGGAAGGCGAAAGACATACTGCCGACTGAGGAACGAATGATACCTACCCATTACCTTTCGTAAAACGTTGAGGCAATACCACCTGGAAATGAAAGGCTAGCAACGATTGCTTAGCATAAGAAATCACAATACAGGAACAGTTTCAATGTAGAACCATTTCAAATATTTTTGTTATTTTTACTGTACTTGTTAAGTGCATTGGAGCACGTTAATATTATTATTATTTTTTTTTTTAGATTTTAGTACAGGGCACATTTATCAAGCCATTTTACGTTGCATATATGTAGTTTGAATGTATTTTTTAAATGATCCCTAGACCATGTTTTTACGAAAGCAAAACTGAATGTATTATGTGATTTTTTCTTACGGCAATTAAGCAACTGGATACCAGTACCGTCTAAAGGTATATACGATAATGTCTTTAAATGTTTCATGCAATGGGGCAGAATGACAAGATGTATTATTGTGGACATACGCCATTGAAATATTATGTCGTCCCAATTTTTTCCAGTTTTCACTCTTACTTCAACTTAAGACGGGAGCAGATGTCAGCTCCCGAATCGTCGTGAAAAGTCGGTCTTTGGAAATCTACTGTGACTTTTGTGTCTTCATCGTTGTGTTGTCAAGTGTGTTGTCTGTGAGGTCGTCGTTGTTATCCTGTCTTGTGTCCATTATTGTATTCGTTCCAGTATTGTCTGAGCTGTCTTAATTGTGATGTCCTGAGTTTTACACATTAGTTTGTTTTGTATTTCGAAATTTTATTTTTGGTAGTTTATTATTATTTGTATTTTGACCTTTATTTGTTGTTGACTTATTCCTTATGTGGTCCTTCATGTTCTGTTGTTTTGGTTTATGGATGTGTTGACTACAGCCAACTCGGCTTGTTTTCTCTTTTCTCGTATTTCTTTGTTTGTCTTTCTTAGTCTCTTTCTAAGATTTCTGGGACGACATGATATTGCAATGGCGTATGTGCACAATAATACAGCTTTTCGGTATACACGATGTCCATAAAAACGTCAAAATAAGCACACTACGCGAAGCCTGGCTAAATTGGAGACAAACATGTAAGTGACAGACTGCTGTATGATATTTTACGTGCACAATGTGACAACATTGCACGGATTTCTCCAGGCTTAAAAAAATTTCCCATCGAACCTGTTTCAAGCGTTCACTCACGTTGTCTACCACAAACAGAACTTCCGAATAAATTAAAAGACTTCCTTTAACACACAATTCCTCTCAGACTCCCAACCAACCGATTACTCTTTTAAAACCAATTCTTTCTTCCCAGACTCACGGGGAGAGAAGTAATTACGTATATCTTATATTGTTCAATTTGCGGTTTAAGTGCCGTGCATGCACCATTCAAGGCATATGGCTAAAAGCCAACACACTTAGGGCCACAACTTTCGCGTTGGCTATTTCGAGATTATTATTAAAAATCTCGTGGTTGTCCATTCCTAATATCCTGACGCATTTTGACAGCTTCATTAAGTAGAAAATTTTCACATTTAATGGTATTCGGAATGGTTTGATAAGTAATTCGGCAACAAAGAGATCAACGACTGAATCAGTGTCTGAAATTCACGAAATTGGAAAAATTTGCTAAGGCATTATTATAAAACCATACCAGCATTTTCCCAACATTATTTTGGATAAACTAAAATCTTTGATAGAATACGCGGCCTTTAAAATGCGAGTCCTTTAAGTTCATCGCTCAACAAACATTTAATTTTCACTGATGAGTTGGCAGGACCGGCGCCTTTTGAACGTCTGACGTTTTGAGGCGATGAGACATGTGGTGAAGACCATGAGCAATTCTGAGATATTTATTTTACTAAGCTTAAACGATAGCAGATATCACAAATCTGTTTGGCGGTTTCTTAAAATGTTTTTGTCTTTAAATATATTATTTTTCAAAACAAGCAAATATAGGTTTCGACTAAAAAGCCAATTATAAAAAAATCGTTAGTTACATAATTAGCTGAAATAACCGTATTTGTTGTCTTGACAAAATTAGCCAACATTTTAAATACTACTTTAAACTTAACTACCAAACCAACAATTTTTTATCTGTTCTTGATTTGGTAAAAAAAAAAAAAAAAACTGTTGCGAAAACAGCAAAAACAGTGAAGCCTGGCCCTAAGGATAGGCAGTGTGTGTGTGTGCGTGCGTGTGTGTTGTGTGTGAGGCAGGAGTGTTAATGGTACCGTATAACGGCGTATGCAATGCATTATCGCCTCTCCGCGTAAAATACTCAGCTGGCGTGCAGTGCTTTTCTATTATCCTTTTTCCTATGGGACTGTAAGCGGCGAACACATTATTTTGTCCACGGGCTGCATACTTCAAAGTCTAATGTTTGTTTCTATAGTTGTGAATCAAGTTATTTTATCCAGATACGGCTGTCGGAAAACGCCATTTTTGTCGATTTTTTAGGGGGCCGAAATTGATGTTCCTAATAAAAGTGTCAAATTTTTAAAACTATAGTGACAGTACAATACACGTTAAATAGTATCGTAAAAAGTATTCGTAACTCGCTGAAACGTATTTGATGCACAGGAAGACCCGCACTCCCAAGCACTGACGATAAATATACAAATTTAAAGTGAGAAACCTTTACTATATTACTGCAAATCGTAAACAGTAAATATTACTACGACACGGCAATTACAGTTTTAAGTTACTTAAAGACTGACGCGAAATTAAACTTATTTTTTTTTTGTTTTAATAAATTGGGTCTTATTATATCTAGCTCTACAGTTAAATAAATCTAAATCATTCGTACAGGGATTTCCGGGTAAAAGGCGGTTGATCGAGTGATATAATCGAGCAAAAAATCTCTCAAGGGCGCGGTATACAGCAACTTTCATCACCATGTTTTAATCTTAATTTGTACCAGATATTTTTTTATTATTTTAAACACAAAATGTGACAAAATTCTGCTCTTAAGAATTTTTTTTTATCTCTCGTAGTTTTCGCGTAATGGCTTGTTCAAGTCAAAATTTGCCACTTTCCATTTTAAGGACTGCACTGAAACCAACTGATGTACCAAACAGAAAACATTCTGCGGATAAATACGTCGAAGGCTACAGTTTAATGTGCATAAAAACGTTTTGTACATAAATAAAAATGGTGAAATTTAAAATAAAAATCTAAATACTCAATTCTTTTTTTTAATACAGAAATATTTTATTTTGTGTTTTAACATAGCTGCACTTTTAGTCTACAACATCGTTATTTAATGTGCATTTTTTCACTTTGATAAGTCAGTTGGTTTTAGTGTCGTCCTTAAAACGGTAACATGCAAATTTCGACTTTAACGAGCCATTACGCAAAAATTATGGGAGATAAAAAAAAATTATTAGAGCAATATTAAGTCACATTTTGTGTCTAAAACAAGGAAAAATTATCTATCACAAATATAAAAATAAATACACTTTTAGAAAGTCAATGTATAAAAACTACACGACAGCAATCCGTGATAATTATATTTGTGAACTTTGTAAACATTTAACCAAAATGACGCATTTTTTAACCATTATGTACGAGATTTCGACGTCAGAGATTGTTCTTCAGAAATACGTTACTCGTAAAAAATTTTTGCTCAAAAATTTGGCAAAAAACTATTGTGTGGGATTACTGTCTTTTGATTTTTGCAAATTTGCTTCGAGAAACCTACAATTCTGAACAAATTTTTTTAGCGCTGAATTATACACGCATGCACTCTTAAGAGGGTCGCCCTACCACGCACTTAAATTGTGTTGTAGTGTGTTCGTAAACAGTTCTTTTATTACGAAACTTTTCCACATGCGCACATTGTGCCAACGTACGAGAAGAAAACACACTTCGGACAAAGTCGGAAAGTCATTATTAAAACACCGTGCTTATTGCAAACACTGTTTCTAAGCCCTCCAACTCAGTTTAAAAAAAACGGCCATTTTAGACTGCCGTACAGGTCACGCGAGTTAGTAAACGTCCTGGCGATGCGCAGAGGAGAAGTTTACTCCTCCTCCTATCCCTGACCAGCGAGGGTGTGCGCATATGCTGATTGGTTGTAGCTGATAATGCCAACTCAGGGCTCCGTCATTTCCCCTCTTACTGGCTGGGAGGGGAAATGCGGGGCGGGTAGCAGCGCAGTAGATACCATTTTACGTCCACTATGCCACTCTCTCAAAATCTTTCCTAGGCTGCGGGACCTGTACTTCGAAATGAAATAACTAGATGTATGTGAAACTCAGAGACATGTATTGAACTTAACTACAGAATTTTCACCTATAAAATTAAATGGAAACCACTTAAACGCCCCATAGTAAAAACTTTTCGGCGGGAACATTGCACGCCAGTTCAGTCCTTGGCTTCGTAGGTTCCGAAGCGACATTTGATGCGCGCTTCAAGGTCGACCTTACTGCTCCGTCGTTTTTGAGCCTCTAACTCTGAAGTAGGCGGCGCCCTTATTTTCAAACGTACATGCACTGCAAATGTTTCAAATTCAGACTATCATAATAATCTAACAGAAGAAGTGAACTTCTCGGGAGGATTCCAAAGTGGGTGACCAACTGCAAACACTTTTCTGAAGCTTTCGGAAAGTTTGCAACAATTACGACAGTCCCGAGTCACTCGATCAGCTGACTCCGAGCAATGGTGCAGTTTTCTTTGATAGATCACGCGGGCCATACCAGAAACTGAATCCATAATACTGTGTTTGTGAGTCAATTTACTGATGGTCAATGGCCAATTAACATTTTATTGATCATCTTTTCAAGCATAGTACTTAAAAAAAAAAAAAAAAACATTTTGTTGTCTTCAGACAACTTTTAGGTGAAGCAGAGTTCGTACTTTTGTATTACTTTCGCAGCTTTGTTTACATTCATATTTAGTAGAAAAACAATTTAACAAAATAAAAAAATAATAAAATATAAGGGGTTTAGAGGTGCACACTTTGGCATTAAACATCGTGCAGGCTATTTATAAATGGTAATGTGAGCATTTTTGACGCCTGTATTATTTTCCACTAGCTGTTGCACACGACTTAGTTCGTGTAGTTTTCAATTTAATACTATAATATATTTAGAAATTAATTTGAATATAAAGAAATAATCTACTACGATAGTTTAATTTCAATTGAAAATTTTGAAAATTGCAATAAGATGATCGAATCTGGTGCTTTCATTTTACCTACTGCTAAGAGTAACAGCTTTGAGTTTATCTTTAATAATTCATAAAAATGTGTTTCTATTCTCAATATACTTTGAAATACAAACATTTTTCCAAAGATTTTATTAAAAATTTAAAAATTTCCAATTTTTATGAAAACTTTTCAGCGCCTCATATGTGTTAGCCTACATGTAATAACAATTATAATATTAATATTTTTTAGAGTTACCAGTCACGGTAAAATTACATATTTGTTTTAAAAAATATGAAACTAAAGATTTTTAAAATTCAAAATGGCGCAGGATTATGTTAAGGGTCATGAAGCCGGCCTCGCACGATGCCAAGTTCCGAAGCAGTTTCTGTACCCACTTTCTGTTAACATTTCTGCGTTCATTAGAGTCACATTCCAGTAGCCTCACAAAGAGCATATCTATGATCATAGCATATTCTGTACCTAAAAAATTGCTAAAAAAAAAAAAAATAAAATAAAAAAAAACCGTAAGAGAAAATTCTTTATTTCTTTCGTCTCATTATTTTCCTTCCGTTATATTTATTAATTCCGTTTTTTTTGGCGAAGTTAAGTTTAAAACTTCTATTCTCACACTTAACCAAATTAAATCGAAACAAACCCATACAACCATATGACCAATCGCATTCACCTGTATTGGTTAAATGACGATAACATTTCACAACCGATTTTCTTCAAAATGGTGCCGATGACACAAAATATCGTGAGTAAACTTACCTTAATTATTTTTTCAATATTGCTACACTACCATAACCATGTACTCTATTTAGTTTCTACATTCAAAGATCTAGGCTATCATTTCCGGTTCTCATTATTTTTCGCTAAAAACGATTCCACTTTAATTAAAACAGTGGTTAAGATTTCTGTTTCCATTCCAGATATCGTGTGAATATCAGCGAATAACGACACACTCTTATCTACTATAGACACTGCTACGAATCTGTCATATTAACTTTTATATCCATGGGTAAGATTAACGATAGCAGAAATCAGGCATCGCGTAAAGTTGGCTTAAATAACCGTTTTGGAAACATTTTGAAAAACGTATTTTTCACGGAATATTTGGGTACCCCATTTTGCCCATGTACCCAAATGCCTTCGCCCCCTCCCCCTTTTTTTTTTTACACAGAATTTGTTTCGCCAGAGAACATCCCAGACGTACGCAGAACTCAACACAGATTCATCGCAAGCGGTTGAGTGGTATAAGAACCCAAAAGTTAGATAAGAGACTTTTCATAAATGACTTACTTTACAAAACTAAAAATCAACTAACATCGTCCTGAAAACCTGCATATGTGCCTATGCAGCTGCAGTGGCTGCGCAGAGTCGCGTCCCGCCAAATTTATCATTAGGCTGCCGGGCAGAACTTGTCTGCTGATAACTATTACCCGCCTCACAACTGATCGCTACCTAAAAAGAACACATCTCGATCTCGCCCCGAAATCTAACCATCCTCCCCTTATCTGTT
The DNA here is from genome assembly GCA_003012365.1 of Medauroidea extradentata. Lineage (NCBI taxonomy): Eukaryota > Metazoa > Arthropoda > Insecta > Phasmatodea > Phasmatidae > Medauroidea > Medauroidea extradentata. The sequence continues at coordinate 16,024 of PNEQ01104793.1, forward strand.
TTTGCTGACATCTCGTCGTACTCCTTCGGGTCCTACCACGCTCTCTCATCACAAGTCAATTTCATATGGATTACTCCCGGATAATTGGTAGCCAGTGATGAGCGCATTTTTTTACGTCAATGCGCGCGGCAGGCTTGTAATCGAAGAGAGATGAGATAGGCCGGTAGCGCGGAAAAATTACCCCATCTCTCTTGCCATCTCGCTGCCTCTCTCTCTCTCTCTCGCTGCCTCTCACTCTCGCTGCCTCTCACTCTCGCTGC
>PNEQ01104794.1:0-16283 GCA_003012365.1 Medauroidea extradentata
AACAAATAAATACAGACTGATACAAATGCAAAACAGCATCGAGTCTTATAGCACACGAGCGATTGTATGTGCAAGAACAGGTGATTCTCCCAGCATGCAATCTGTTCGGACATCACGGGCCAAGTAGTCTATTTATCTCGATGGTCAAACCTCGCGTCCGTATGTGTATTTTCGTGCATTGGCGATGTTTCACACTGTAGATGTCGGAGAGAAGGGGAAGGTACAAACCGGTTTGTTCACTGCTGCATGGGGTGCGAACGTCATGAATGACGGTGGGTGACTGTGCAGCGCTCTAGCGTGCGATTTACCAACTAAGACGATACAAGGTGTTACAGCAGCGCACTGCAGCGGTGGATTATCCAAGCTTCTCCTCAAACGCGTAGAGTTTCTCCTATCCTTTCGCGACTTCTACCCAGTATATATATTCAAAGCTATGGGACTTTCAGCGACAACACTATCATTTCATCTTACGCGACGAAAGAGAAAGAGTCGCTCTACAGGTCTATAATATTCAGAATATCGTGAAAATTATTTCTCTTACATAAAAATCAAAGTCAAAAGTCCCGATTCGGTCACTTTCACAATCAAAAAAATACTTGTTAGGAACGATAACAGTTAATGGCAGAATTATATACCTGTACTAAGATCCTTAAATGCTTTTCGTAGCCTAACCGCGTGACAACACGTTGAATGGTTTTCGAATAAAATCAGGATTGTTAAAGGTCTGCGCGCCTCTTCACGATTCTAGTATACGGCGCCCTTAACAACTTTCTATGAATATTACTAGAGGATTTCCACAGTTCTGATGACATATTGTTGTACCAAAAAGGAGGTTTCAATTGAATTGCTTGACTGCAACGTATAGATAACCCTCTGTTATGTTCTACGTATCATATGAGAACAAAGCATAGTTACGTCAACTGAAGACAGTCATTAATTAGTTGAAACACGTGCAAAATGTGAACATCTACATAATTATTTATAAACGAGTACATTCTTCTATCTGCATCATAATTTCTTTAAGTATTAAGTTTATTTCGCCTATAAGCGCTTAATGGACGACTTGAAAAGTCAGGTGTGGGATACAATTCCTATCTCCATGGATACCGCAGCCGAACATAACCTACATTTAGCTGTTTGGCTTCACATGTCCCGGATGACGACAAGAAAATTGATTATATGTTTGGAATTTGCCGTTTTTCAGGTAAACATTAATCTTATGAATTTTCGTATCTTAAGCATGAAATTAAAACAAATATTTTTTACCCTTGCGTGCAAATCTATGAATGCTTTCTACCAAGCTTTGTTTCCCCTGCGGTGACGTCAGGGGGCGTGTACTTCAAGACGTCCATTGAGGCTCGTAGAACGCATTACCTTTTTTGTCGGTACGTGTAAAGCAGAAAGGAATATGGGAACGTTTAAAAATTCAAATTATTAGTACAATACCTGGAACAGCATACGTCTAAGTAAAGGGCCACGATTCAATACAAGCATTTCTTCGTGAAGCGTTAATTTGACACGAACCGTAAATCGGAGTTACTTTGACTTAGCGGGGTAACTTTGACAACTCAGAATTTTGGTTTTTATGTTATTTATTGACGAAAGTTTCAAGCACTGGCTATATGGACAATAGGAATTATTTAAAATACTCGGCTCAGATTATCTGTTTATTTACCAGAAAACCCAAAAACTAATATGTTAAAGTGTCAAAGTTTACCCCGAAAATTGTCAAAGTAATCCCGGTTTACGGTACGTGACAAACTTTACTTTTATATCCCCAATAAATACATTTTAGTTTTTTAAAAATGTTGGGAAGTGCTCACTTTAAAGTAAAATGAGCTAGAGTTTAGAAATCGGAATTGCGTATCCCTTAAGGGGCCACACTTCCTGCGCTTCAAATGCTTCGCAGCGAGTTAAAACTATTTCTTTTTGTAACGAAACTATTTAACGCACATTACGAAAATGACACACGAGCATGTCGCTATAGTTTTAAAAATTCGGCACGTTTATTAAAAACATCATTTTCGGGCCCCTCAAAACGTCCAAAAATGGCTTTTCCAGACTGCTGTATCTGGAAAAATAATAACCGGATTCGTGAACCACAACAGAAACGAGCGTTATCATTTAAACTATGCTGCCCTCAAATAAAATAATTTGGTCACCGATTTAATTCCCATAAGGGAAAGGCAACCTTACTACTCCACCGATGTTCTGCCTGACACACACCCAAACACAGCCTATTAGGGAGGGTCTTCATGTGGATGCTGACCAGGCTGCTGAGCGGTGTGTCACCAGCTACATGGTTATCTAAACTGTCCATCGCACATGAGTGCTGATTAGGTACAGCATCAAAAGAACGTTACAAGTGTCTGTACCCATTTTACGTCGGCCGAAAAGCGCGAAAATGGATTCGCTGTGGTCATGTATAGGTTCAAAAGACACGGCGCCGAATTTTTTTAACGTTATAGGCGTGTACGATGCATATTTATATTAAATATTACGTCATAACATGAGATAGTCACCGCAGAATATCTCTAGAGAGGAGAGTTGTCGGCGAGAAGATTGCGTGCCAGTCGTCTGTGGTCTAGGGTGAGGTGTGATGCACGCGCTGTCTCATCTTTACCGCTTCCGTACTTCTAGGGCACAAACACGGAAAACATATCCACCCAGGAGGCTTACCTCAGAGTCGCCTAAGCAACCCACCACTACCAACCTCTCCTCTTAAAAACCACAGGCTAACGGCCGTGCTGTCTGCGACATTTCCCGCGTCCGGATCACCTTGGCGGGACTAGGAGTGGTTGTGAAAGATCGCCAAGATATGAAATCGCAGAGAGCGGACCAAGGTTTCCTCAAGTCTATCCTGTGACTAAGTTAACCGGCGTGCTTTCCTGTTCTTCAGTGGCTCGCACGCAGCTGACGTCACTTGCTGTGCCTTCCTGCAGCGACTCTACAGGCATGCTGGCGTATATCTTCACCCCAGCTAGCCGACATGAAGTGTGTTCCTGCTGCATGACAAAGTGCTAACTCTTCGAGCAAGTAAGTCGCAGTTCCTCCACGCTTCCTCACAAGGAAAACCTCGCCATTGTCTTCTTCCCTGGCCCTTTCCCTTTATAAATAACCTCCTCCCATCTCCGCAGCGAGGGCCGGGCGGACAGTTCAGGAAGTGCGCGAGGGGCCTCCCAACCAAGAAGACTGTAGTGCACGGAACACATCCGAGAAGCAGGAAGTCCATCCATTAGGTCCAGCCGACATCAAGAGACGGCGGGTAATCTCCGGAAACTGCAGCGAGCAAGACCTCTCGCCTAATGGAGGAAGCTGGCCCGCCATTAGCCTACCACCCACCACTACAAGTTTTGATGTGGCTCTCCCCGCCTACACTTCTCGCAACTAGTTGCGACCTGCTCTCACAACTCACACTCGAGATGCGAGAACAATTCCAATAAGACAGTTTTGGCACGTGAAACTAATTGTTTAATAAATAGATCGCAGGCATTAACCTCATGTATGATTAACAATTAGTCTAACTTCATTGTTTACATCAAATCACATAAGCAGCATTTAATTTTGCAGCACAAGACCTATGGACTGACGGAATTATAGTTCTGTTAATTTTCACTAGTGTTCATAGCATTAAAAAGTAATGATTTTTACGTTGTTTAAAAAAAAAGATTTAAATGTTGTAGTAGAGAATCTAGACTGTTTGCAATTCCTTACAATACGAATAAACACACTGAAAAGATTTTAGGACACATTTTATCGCCTTTGTAACGCTGTGGTTCATAAATGTATGTCACATGATTTAATTTTTTTGTAGTTCGGTCATATTTATCTGCTAACATTGTTAAATTTGTATATCACAACAGTGAACAGTATTCTTATTAACCAGCACAGGTCCCTTATAAGCAATTCTGCACTCAGCAACGTGTAAAGGACTTTAAAAAAGAGACGTGCGGACGAATGTCTCGAAGGCGATTAAACCATAAAGTATACACTTTTCACTGTCAATAAAGCATTTTTGAAATCCTGGTAACTTTATTCCAAGCAAAAAGCAACTTTTCGAAGACGTATTCGCGCAGATATCCACATCTCTGTAAATATATCTTGTGGGAATAGCTTACAGTTTTTTTATCAAGGGAAGGTAATTACCATTATCTAAATACGCCATGTTTTACTTCACAATTGGTGTATGTTATTAAAGAGTAAAATATAATGAACATGGCTAAAAATTGTATTTCATGACTTCGGCGTTCAGTCTCGTTAAGGTAAAGGAGAAAAGTAGTCTAAATCCTGTCTGTAGTTCAATCCCATGGCTTTGATAAGTACAATAATAAATAGATGCACGTCTAACTTGCTCGCTGTTGGCCTACAACGTGCGTGATCAGGACCTGGCAGCACGAGGGCAATAAAGCCGACTATTGCTTGCTCAGCACTTGCCTCAAAGCCTCTAAGCTCAAGGCGCCCAACTAGCGCATGTCTCCACCTCCAACACTGATCTTAAGGGCGCGGTCTACCGCAATTTTCATCATCATCATTTTATTTTGTATTTGTACCAGATATTTTTTTCTTGCTTTAGACACAAAATGTGACTAAATTTAGCTCTTACGAAATTTTTTTATCTCTCATAGTTTTCGCGTAATGGCTTGCTAAAGTCATATTTTGCATGTTTCCGTTTTAACGACTACACTAAAACCAACTGATATACCAAGCTCAAAAAAATCACAGTGAATAAAGACATTGCAGGCTACAATGACATGCTCATAAAATTAATGAATAAACATTATTTGTATTTTTTTTTAATTATTGAACTCTTTAAATTTTTATTGTCAGTTTCAGCAATTTTTTAAAATTAAAATAATTTTTATTCTTTAAATTCATGAGCATGTCATTGTAGCCCGCAATGTCTTTACCTACTGTGATTTTTTTGAGTTTGGTATATCAGTTGGTTTTAGTGTAGTCGTTAAAACGGAAACATGCAAAAATGACTTTAACAAGCCATTACGCGAAAACTATGAGAGATAAACAAATTTCACAAGAGCCAAATTTAGTCACATTTTGTGTCTATAATAAGAAAAAAAATATCTGGTACAAATAAAAAACAAAAAATGGTGATGAAAATTGCGGTAGACCGCGCCCATAAGAGGTCTGTCTCCCTGAAGCTGTTTTGCGTGTTGTAGGCTCAGGCGCGAGGCAGCAATGGGAGCTACCAGTGTCATGTATCTCCTATGCACCAGGCGCTAAACTGGTGCGCAGTGTTTCCTTGTATCACTGCAACTATGGGACTTTAAGCCCTCACCCCATCATTTTATTGCTGGAAAGTATGTACCAAGGTTCACTGTAGGGTCCTTAAGTTATTTCCTATCAATCTGAGTGGTAAATTTTGTAATATAGATGTGCGAAAAGGCCGTTTTTTTAAACCATTTTGGAGGGCTCGGAAGTAGCATTTCCAATACACTTTAAGTTTTCAAAGTACTTTATAATCATTCTCTGTAATTTGTTTTCTTTTTATAGACAGGTATTTCAAAAAAAAGTATAACAGTTGTCCAAATAAAACATATTTGCAACCCACTGCAGAGCAGTTCATCAGCCAGGGAGGTGGGACCCTTAAGTAGGGTAGATTTTAAAATGAAAAGGTGAAAGTGACAGACACAAAATATCGGGTTACATATTAATAAACTGTTTACCAAGCCACAGTAAGACAACTCGTTTCCCGTGTCGCCGCGAACGTTGATTGTCTGGCTTTGATAGACAGTTAGTTGAAGTGTGAAGTGATGTGCGAAGCGGGACTGAGCTTGTAAGGAGCAAAGCGAGCCGTACATTGAACGGCAGTTAGGCTAGCGTGGGTCCTAGTAACTCACTCGTCATTACGTAGAACGTAATTTGAATAGCGATCAGAGTAGTGAACTAAACGACGCCTTAGATAGGCTTCCTCGTTGGGCCAGTAGCTATAGGAACGGAACAGGCAAGCTATGGCCGCATGTAAGTTTGTTGATATGTGTGCGGACGGAGTTAAACTTTCGCGGAGAACTCTGTTGGAGGGGAGCGCGTAGACGCACATAGTTGGCTTCTGGCGAGTGTCGGGTTCTGTGTTGACCGCGGGAACTGAACACAGGTGTGACTTCACTCTACCATGCCGCATGCCTGAAGGGACTGCTTCTGTGGCGAGGTGAACGAACACATATTATACCTAGAGATGTTGGTTTATCGCGGGAAAATTTGACTGTCCTTAAAATCTTTTTACCCCGTACACCTATTTTCATAAAGCTTGGTACGTATACATTCTGTATCAACACGGCACTTACAAACTTTGTGGACAGATAGAGTACACCCAGACACTAAACACAAGAAAGAAAGGACACGAACAAGAGGAAAAAACATGTTTATTAATCCTGACACAGAAGAAATGCTGGGAAGTCTTTGGCTGGTGATGACAATCCATATATCTTTATGTTAATTTTTCTTAGTTGTAAATGGCTCTTTTTTACATAGGTTTGGTGCGCAAGTGCAATAATATCATACTTAGAGATGATAACATTTCGCGAATTCAATGTTAGAATCAAATATCCTATGTATACTTAAGTCCAGACTATTTGTCCACTAGTTGCTACTCAGTGGAACAACAGACAATGAACGAATAGACAGGGCTTGAGTATGCATGGGATATTTGAGTCTAACATACGGGTAATTGTATCCGCGAAATTTCCCCATTCCTAATCATACTGTTGCAGGCACAGTTTGCATGCTACCGGACAACAAGCTCAACAAGAACCTCGAAGCTCTAAGGACGATTATTGCTTGCCTACCCCTTGCCTCTTCGCCTCTAAGAGCGGGGCTCTAAACTGGTGTTTGTCTTCCCTTCAACGCTTCTCGTAATCTTGGCGCTTTTACCAGCGGCTACGATCCTGGGAAATTCCGCAATAACATGGAGGAATTCCCGCGTCAGCGTTATGTCATACTAGTCTTGAACAGGTTTGCCAGTGATTCCCGGTGACTTGCACTGTATTACGCTGTAATAAATGCTTCAAGCCACACATATACCATTGTAAGTGCCCTCATCACAGCAGCCTCGACACACTAAACAACCAAGTTGGTGGTTCTACTGCCACGAGCCAATCCTGGGGCGACGTCACTCCTAGCCGGGAGGATCATAAGAACGTGTGCATCGTCAACAGTCAGCTCACAGACCGGGACGAACAATAAAAAGGTGTGCAAGGACGTTATTACCATAGGACGGAGATAGAGGTAGGGAACACGCAATAAAGTCGCTGTACGGCTCGTTGCTGACGCAGCAGCGTGACGCGAAGTAACGACGCCACTTTTTACGACGCGCAGTCTCCGGCCCCGGACATGTTAATAAAGACCCCGGCCAGTGTTCCGGTCCCTGGGTCATGCTTATAAGGAGAGGGGGTGGTAGGAAGGTAGACTCAACTCTCAAGGCACGCACTGCATTCTGCACAGAGAACCTCCAGCTACACAGCGTCTTTCTATCACACATTGTCGTCACATCGCGGTAACTGCTCACATATTTACTCACGGTTACTTTCAACGATACTTCCAACACTTCTGATCAATTTTATATCTTACTGCACGTAAAAAATTACAGCAAAAATTAAAAATTCGTATTAATTTTGTTGAGAAGAGAGTTTTGTCAGCACTTAATGGGCCTCACTAACTGCCCTTCAAATATGTTGCAGCGAGTCACGACTATTCTTTTTTTTTACGAAACTATTAAACGCACATTATGTATGTACATCTACGAAAGCAACACACACTTCAAACGATGTCCCTATAGTTTTACAAATTCGGCACTTTTATTCGAAACATTATTTTCTGGACCCTCAAAACGGCTAAATATGGGTTTTCCAGACTGCCGTATCTGGAAAATTAACGATCGGATTCGAAAAACATAACTATAGAAACAAGCGTTAGACTTTGAACTATGTTGCTCACAAATAAAATAATGTGGTCACAGCTTGAAGTCCCATAGAAAAAGGATAATAGTAAACCACTGCACGTCAGCTGAGTGACTTGCACGGAGAGGCGATAATACATTACATACGTCGGTTAGTGGCAACCTTACCGCTTCTGCCTCACACACAAACACAGCATATCTAGGGAGGCCCCTTAAGCGCTTGTGAGGTGTGACACGAAGTGAGTATGGAGCGACGCTGGAATGAAGGGGTGGAGCAAATGGGAAATCCCCGAGAAAAATCGTCAACCCCACTGGGAATCAAACCCGGATCACCTTGGAGGGAGGCGAGTGCTCTAGTCACTCCGTCAACCGCGGCACTTATCAATTTTGTTAACAATTGCTAACAGAAATTTGAGCAAACAGAACGCTGGACTCTCAGTCAGATATTGTTTGTAATGAGTTACGGTAATAACAAGATAGTATCACAACTTTGAATTTTGTGTAAACGGATCACAACGAACGCTGGTCTCACTTTGTGTCACGAAGAGGAGAATACGGCTGGTGGGACGTGACGTCACTAACCAGGAAGACAGCTGGTCAGAACTGAAGTTAGTGAACATGCATACAGCTAAGTCATGTCTGTGTAACTTAAGTAGCAAGACGTGTTCGACCACGTTATACTGACTGACCGGAGAGCTACAACGTGTGTCAACAGGAAGCGATCATGGGTCACGTACTGTGTTAAATACTGTCAACAATACACTCCAGCAGTCGTGTTTCTGTGTTGGCTGTGAGATTCCTGTGGCGACGGTTGTGTCCAAGTAGAAGGCTTGGGGCCAACACGACTAGAATAGAGCCTAGAGGAAGAACATATTAGGCCTACAAGATGACAGGAGTGTGCGTATACGCCTGCTGTCCACGAGCAGCAGTTCACAACCTAACAAAACCGTCCTTCGATCCAGCACACATATCAATTACTACGTTTCCATGTCTACTTCAAATCGGTTTCAAAACACCGTTTCGAAAGTTGCCGTGTAAACGAGATTCAAAACAATTTGAGTCTCAAGGTCGTTACAACAAAAATTGGGAATGTATTGGACTGAGTCGGGCGTAAAATGACACGTAAACACGGATCTTACTGAAAACGAATCGAAAGTACATAAACACACTTTATTGTTTTTCGGACTACAGATTTCCGGTTGGTAGGTGTGGTCCACTGAAGAAGACTTAGCTTTATTAGAAACCATCAGGGAACGAGAAATAGTCACACGTGTATATGTAACAGTTAATGAAAAATAAACAATTGGCATTATATTTTTAATTCATGTAAGGCAGCATAATTCCAATTTTACCAACATTACCACTTACTGAACTCGATTTCAGTAATATCCAATGTTTGCATGTAAACGGGTATCGTACTCAGCCGAGATTCAATACTGAATTCGTTTCGAAAACGACATGGGAACGTAGTAAATGTTTAGCATTACCATAATCTAACCTAAACTAACTTAAATAATTTAAACTATAGTAAACTAATCTAAACAACCAACAGTAATCTAAACTAACTTAAACAGTTGACCTTCAGTAATTTAAATTAACCTAAACAACCTTACCAAAACTAATCTATACTAACTTTAACTTACTAACTGAAACTATTCCAAACAAACAGCTTACCCCTTCCACTCGCCTTCCCACCTCAGCACATTCACCTCTGCTGCATGCAAGTGCCGTTATAACTCAAGCGCCCGGGCTGACGCATGGCGGAAATGCCGTCAGTTGACATGTTTCATTTGAGTACCAACTCTCATCGCTACGTTGAAAAACAACGGATCGCTTTTAAGAAACCTCTGTTAGGTCGGAGTCAATCTGTTTCTAGTGAACCTCACACCCTTACGTTAGCCATTTTGCAAATGAAAAATGAGAAAATCAAACTTTTATAACGTGCCTCGGAACCGACCGTATTCTACGAAACTCGGCACATTTAAAAATAATACTGTAGTCTTATGTGAAATGAAACGATTTAAGGCCTCAGTATTTAGTTTTGCAGTGGTTCCGAAAAAATAATTTTTTTAAACACAAATTGATACATGCATCAAAAATTCATTCTTACAGTATTAATACTTATATACCAACGTTTGTATATTAATTTTTCTGTTGCAATATACCAAACAAATTTTTAGATTTTCGCCCTTGAAATATCACATATTTTGTTGTCAAAATAAGCAAAAATGGAGCAAAAACTTTTTTTACTAACAAACGGTAAATTATTTTTAAAAACGCTCTGCCAAAATTTTGTATCGTATCGCCAATATTTTTCAAAGCATTTCGTTAAAAAATATTTACGTTATATGCAATTGTTTGAAATAAATGGAAGACCATGGCCGTACGTTGGTTTTAAATACATATTTAAACGCCATATATGAAAAAACTGCACGGGAAAAAAAGATTTTGTGGCAGCTATAAAATATTTTGTTGTCTTTACCCAGCAAAATTTATTTCGAAGTCATCACTAAAATAGTTACTACAAAATAATTATTGCAGGGCAGACAATACTACAACATTTTTCTTTCAGCGTGGGTAAAATTGTACCCTTTTTTCTTTTCATCGAAGGGGGGAGGAAACTTGTATGCGACGTAAGGGCTAGTTATTTTTATGTAGCCTAGTTGCGGTACCGAAAAATAGTCAGGCGACAGTACCAATGTATGTCTAATAACACTATCACTTCACTCACTTTCAGCCAATCATAGCTTGTGTATTTAATTTGTATTTCTATTATATGATACAACTGTTACGCATTTTTACTTGAGAACTGTTCGCGTGCATCGAAAGCCTGTGTGTTTGATGCGATAACGTAAAATTGTCAGGAAAGACTGATGCGATCCTATCTGGCTGTCTGAACACATGTTTAAGGTGACCGCCTACCTCACGCTTCTAATGTGTTGCAGTGTGTTCGTAAACAGGTTTTTATTTTTACGAAACAATTCCACATGTGTCCATTGTGCCAACGAACTAAAAGAAAACAAATTTCAGACAAGGTCGCAACCTCATTGTTAAGTCACTATGCTAATTAAAAACACTGTTTCTAAGCCCTCCAACATAGTTAAGAATAGCGTTTTCAAATTGCCGTACTTCAAAATATACTAACTGAATGTATATGAGTAACTTAGATTGCGACCTGCAATGAACTAAGTTGCAGACTTTCCACCAATAAAATTATACGGTTGCCGCTTAGTGTCCCATAGTAAAAACGGTTCAGCGGGAAGCTTGCACGCTAGCTCAGCGCTTGGCTCGTTGAGGCGACGCGGCATTTGATACGAGCTTCAAGGTCGACCTTATGTCTCAGTCATTTCTGAGCTTCTACAAGTACGCAGCGCCCTTAGGAATAATAATTTGTTCTACGTTTATTTTCAACGGATATAAACACATAAAACGAAGACTATATTTCAACTGTGATGTGTATTTAAACTTTGAAAACATGTTAAATTACTTAAATTTCACTGGCAAATAAAACACGTCATACACTTTTCATAAGTAATGAACAACTTGCAAGTTATCAAACAGGTAAAATTGCTGGTAAAATCCATATAGTAAATGTAAAGGAACTTGTATACCCTGTTTCCTACAACTAGAGCATATTAAAGTAGCTCTAAGGCCAGTTTATTTCTACGAGTTGTACAGGATTTATGCGATACCAGTCGACATTTTAAGATATAAAATGAACTAAAGATGCCCATTTTTCTGTATAAGTAGTTTTATTTTGCACTGTAACTGACATTACATTATACAAACAGAAAATGACCAAATCACTGTCAGTTGTCAATATATAATTAAAAATAACTGCCACACTGACTCACTTATCAACACACAGCCCAAAAAAGTCGGGTATAGAAATGTGAAATTTTACATGTGGCTTCTCCTTAGGGCGTATAAGCGCCCACTAAGAAGCTATATATATATGTATATATATATGTGTATATATATATGTGTGTATATATATATATATATATATATATATATATATATATATATATATATATATATATATATTACACACTGGCAAAGTAATAATTGAAATGGTTGATCACTTTTCTGACAATTAACCTCCATACTCTGTGACTTGCTAACTGTGGTTCGCTGTTCTCATTGTCGATACCACAGCTGCTCTTCTAAAGATAACCTCTAAGGCCCTAAGGCAGGGACACAACACTTAGTTGTAACATCGTGAGTCTCGGACACAGTGGCGCGGTCACGGCCAAAGGCGGACAACAATGGCTTAGTCTCGTCGCGAATACAATGGCTGGCACGCACAGCATTGTGATAATACACTCACAGCACTTCTAGCGTGCACGGGGAGATAGGTGGCCGCCACAGCAGGTAATGACTGCGAGGAAGCAGTGTTCTGTTGAAACCTTGTTCTCTAAGCCGGGCATTCTACACATTCAGTTTCCCAGTGACACAATTTGTTGAAATTGCTCCATCTGGAATTAGTGTAAAATCACAGAAAGCACCCGCGAAATTATCTTACTGATCGAATTTGAAGTTTTCGCTGATTTAAAAAATTACGAAATTTTCGTACCTAGATGTTTTAAAAGTGCGTAATTTAGCCTAAAGTTTATTTCTGCTTTACTCTCAAATATGTCAAATATACATCAAAGGCAAGAAATCCGAGATAGGATCGACGGAGGAAAAGGGAAGGGGGGTAATATTTTTTTTTAAGTGTAGGTATTAAGACACGGGACAAAATAATTATTTTTTTTCCAGAATCACGTTTAGGGACTAAGGCCAATGTATATGTCGGACCACCACGTCAGTTAGAAGAACTGAATACTTTGTGAAAAGAAATTACAAGAACGCTTGTACTGATAATCACGTTTCTTATAAATAAACACTACTTTGCCATTAACGAAAAAAGTCGTTTTCATATATTTCTCAGCAGCAGTTGAGAGGTAACTTACGGTCGCAATTGCGTGTGGTCCCGTTCATATTTCAACAGCGGTGACTACAGCATGTGTGTTCCACTAGTAGTGAATATCGCAGCAAGTACTCACCACGCCCATGTACGTGATACAAGATCCTTGTATAGTGAAGGGAAGGGAAGGGAAGGATTGGTGGTAGTCGAAAACGTCCTATGACGTCGACATGAGCTTACCAGTGCGGTATCCACCGTGTTCGCAACGGCACAACTAACCTGAGTCTTGAGGAGAACACTTCGTGTGAGGCCGTAATCCTAACTAGACGCAGAACTACTTCACTTAAACATGTTCAGCATAATGCAACTGTTACACGAGATCCAGATAAGTTCACATTATCATTTCGTTAAATTATACCAGTTGACATAAACCTTCCAACGACATACCTTCTCTGCTGCTGTCTTACGGCTTTGTCGAAGGTAACGAACTGTGAAACAAATACGGTTGCTTTTTGATACAACATTTTGTAGCCGTTAAATTAAATAAGCATTCGAGTTAAAGAGTTTGTATTCGTTATACAAGCATTACAAAATCGTATTTGTTAGCAATATTAAAAAAATTACACGAATGTTGAGCTTGTATGTGATACTACTTCAGTACGGTATACCTAGTTGAAGATCTTGTTTGTTGAGGTTCGAAATCTTATTGACTTTAATCGTGTAGCATCGCAAACACGTTTATTTTTAATCTCGATCAAATATGGCTGCCGGAAGTGATCCACTAAACAAGTTTAAGACCTCTAGTGTGACCTTGGTCAAAGACAGATCCTAAACCGGTAGTGTCCGATGTGTCTACCGACGCACTACGTATACGAGAACATCAGAGTTGTACTCAGCCTAGTAGGATCAGTATGTAGATTAAAAGCAGCGCAAATACAGGACGTTTGGAAATGGATGGTCGTAAGTCAAATAGTTGGTAGACAGTATGAATAGAAATATTATTTGTTGGAGGACAAGCAATCCTGCATTCGCCTGGAGCGGTATCGGGAAACCGCGGAGAAGTGAAATCAGGATGGCAGGAGACGGGTATCGAACCCGGATCCTCCCGAACATGGTACCCTTGCACCACCTCGCTCGGTCAGGAGGGAAGTTAGATTGGGGAGAAGGTAGTTTCTACTCGAGACGAACTCTTACGGCGATGAATAATCTTAGTGGACGAAGTAAATTATTAATGGAGGGCACTGAACGAAGGCCATCCACTCACTCACAGAGGAAGAGAGTCAGTATGGCTGGAGAGAGATGTGTAAATGTTGACCTGTGATGCAGAGTGCAGAGAGATAAGTGAGAGAGATGGTCCAGGTAAAGGGCAGGAGCAGAGTGTTGACCTAATCCCGACAAGCAAACACGTGCAGACAGCGAGGAGAAGATTGGAAACGTCCTCCGAGGCTATAGCGTGGTACTCCTGCTGATGAACGTGGCCACGTCAATAGTCTCGTGATCTCGACAAGTACGTCATCGTATGTGATGCAGTTCGCCGTCAATCTGGCCGCCTGGACATGTTCGAGTCTTTGGAGTGCGGAAGTGGTTAAGGACAACACAAGACGCCTTCCCCTAGCCAATAAGCGCAAACTGCTCAACAGACGGTCAGTCTTCTTCACGTCAACTGTCTACATGACACATTCTGTGGTGACGTAACTCAATATCAAAGTTAAGTGTGTACTGTACACGCCTATACCCGGTAAAAGGCGATGCGCAAAGATTTTTATACCTAAAAAAAGACAGAAAAACAACCATCTTCGCCATGTTCAACCACTATAAAATATCTCACCTCTTCATCAATGGTGACATAACTAAAAAAAATATGGTTCCGAGACATTCACAATTGACGTTTTAAGGGAAAAATAAATTTGGGTGTCAAAAACTTTCTTTGTGACCATACATAATTAACAGTTGCCAATACTGTTAATGATAGCTGTATTATTTTCGCCACAATAAAATATGAAAAATTCATAACAAAGATAAGGAATCTACTAAAAAAAATTGCAGCTACATTGTACGCTAAGTAAGTGTTGGTATTAAAGTCAGAAATTGAAATGGGTATACATTACAACGGAGGTCTAACTCAAAATGACCACTTTCTGAGTTGTGCCCTTATAGATCTGGAGGTGCGGCATGGCTTAGTGAGTAGGCTACTAGCGAATGAGTAAAGGCAGTGTAAATAATAAAATATTTTTTAAAAATTCATTTGCACTTACACAATCAGTAATAAAATTGTTATTTAGTATTTCGTGATACATTTTTCAGTGAGAATTATGCTAGTTTATAGCACAAATAGCCAAAGGAGTAACATATTTATTCTTTCGTGCCTTTGTACAGTTACATTAAGCAGAAAACGATTTATACGACGAAAAAGTGGACAGGAATAACGTGCACAATTTGAACAATACTCGGTACAAATGTGACATAATAGACGTTCTGCCGAGTAGATTTAGCAAAATAATACGGCTTCGTCAGTTATCTGTTATTATTAGGAGCCGGGAACATTCGCGAACCAGTTTTAAGACAAGGTAAAATACAAACACATGCACATTTATGCTACTACTGTAATTGGATCAGAGCTGATTATAGACTCTGAAACCTGCAGGTAAACGAGAACCAAAGGAAAGATAACTTATGATCATGAATACATGATACAACGAAGTCTATAGTCTATGGCCATTAAACTTTCTACGTATCACAAGCAGCAAGGTCAGCTGCTCTTGAAGAGTTACTAAGTACAAGAATCTTCCTCTTACGACTACGTCACTGCTCACTGCTGCAAGTTGCGACGACTTTTGTTGTTGTTGGTTGCTCGTTCGCGACCCGCGTTTGGTTATGATAATAGGTGTCGCTGCTCTGTCTCTTACGTGATTAATGCTGGATGATTGGGTTCGTATTGAGTAATGTTGTAGTATGCCCGGCTAGCTTTAATTGAAATAAAATAACAAAGAAGTTTCTCTTTTTAATCGGCCTAAGGGACTCACGCACTGCGGGTTGCGTCACGAGAGGTAGATACTTATAGTTTATTTCGACGAAAAGAATAGGCGCTTCCTCCGGCGGCTTTTGATCGGTCACGATGTTAATTATGTTGCAGGTACCGGCCGCGATCACCCGAAAAGTCCACCCACCGGTGACCCCGAGCTCGCTGTCCACCGCCCTTACAAACCCGACGACGAAGATCCCGACACCTGTCCTCCCGAGTCCACACACACCCGGCTCGTCTTAACACTTTTCTCTTAGTGCCTCGCGGTTCGCATCTTTGCTCTCCTGGGCGGCGTCCCCTTCCCGCCCCACTGGACTCATGGGGGAGGGTAGGTTCCCCCGACCAATCAGAGCGAAGACCTGACCCGAACATTGCATGCGTCCCTTGTAGAAGCTCCGTATTTATTTAAAATAATTAAACATAGGCACATTCTCACAGCAATT
>PNEQ01104795.1:0-16368 GCA_003012365.1 Medauroidea extradentata
TGTACCCACGCGTCAAACATGTTAACTTTGAACACGGTGAAGACTCCTCTGAAGGCAGAGCAGACAGCGGTAACGCGCGCATCGACGATCGATACCACCCCTCCTCCTCCCTCCAGGCAACGCAGCTGCCGGGACTACGTAGTACCAAGGTTGACCACCACCGCTGTTCCAGTACGCGGAGCGCTGTCGTCGCTCGCAGAGAGGAGCAACGATAGCCCTCTCCCTGAGCGCGCCCAAAGGCGAGTGTGAGAAATTGTGAAGCGCGGTGACTTATATAGGGAGTCCACGCATTCTCGGCGTGTTCATGGAAGGCATACGAAGCACATCTGACCATTCAAATTAATATTATTAACATGGCGATTTTCGATATCACTGGAACAGCCTTAAGGTACATATTAATATCTGACAGACGACCGCGGACTGCCGACTGCTGACTGCCGACTGCGCATTGTGAATCGGACCTAACAACCCCCCTCATCCAGCCACGAGGGTACGCCATTTTTTCCCTAACCTACCCTAATATACTATGTTATGGTGGAGGTCCGGGGAAGGAGCAGGACTAAGTGCGTCTCAGGGTTGAGCCCCACACATACGCCTACAAGGGGGAAGTTTCATGCAGAGGAGGCATGCATCGCGGCAGAGAGGAATTGGGCAGACATGGCTACCTCCATAAGTCTAACTATAGCTAAGCCATACTCTAAGAAGAGAGAAGGGAAAACCGGCATAGTACCGTAAAAACCCTCTCGACAGAATAACAGTGGAAACCACTCAGCAGTTACATGCATTACAAATAAAAATGGCACTGGAAAAGAAGGAAGGTCCAGGTTGTTAGTAGAGTTGTGAAGTAAGAGTGGGGCTGGGGGGGGCGGGAACTGTATTTAATTTCTTTATTTCTTTTAATTTTTCATTCAAGGAGGGCGCTGGTTTTAACCAGGGCACTGTGGGTTAGCACAATGCCCTGGTGGAGGACGAGGTTACAAAGGCTCCTTGTCCAGGGTACGCCACTGTGGCCTTTATATATATATATATATATATATATATATATATATATATATATATATATATATATATTGATCGACAGCGTGTAACTGTGCAGCTCTCTAGCGTGCGAGTAACCTACTAAGACGATACGAGGTGGTATAGCAGCGCACTGCAGCGGAGGATTACCCAAGCTTCTCTTCAAACGCATACTTTCGCGACTTCTACCCAGCGTATTCAAACCTGTTACTGTTCTATGAAAACACTGCGCGCCATAAGTTTGTAACTGTGTTTACAAAGACAGGCATGAAGTACTATTCGTGCCGCGTGCACCAGTCTAGTTCGTGTTACTTAACTTTTTTTTATTGCCTTTAGTAGATTGGTCGTGTAGCTCGAGGACTTGCGAGTTTCACTTGTTCTTCATTGCGAGCAATCTTGTAGTCAAGACACGAGATGCGCGGCCCCAGGGTACAAGACTGGCTTTTACCTCACACATTCTGACCCTTTTTTGAAGGCGGAACAACATGCCCAGGACTTTTTGTTGCCGTTGACAAGACTAAGACCAGAGCGCGTACAAGCGCTTAACCCTTTCTCCCTCCTCCCCCCCCTCCACTGTCGCCCCGCGATGTCTTAGTTTCCACGCCCTTTTATTTAATACGCCGTAGCTACAAGGGGTACGTGGCGGACGACACACCGCTTGTCACTCGACGGCTGGCTTCTTTACGACTACAATAAAACCAACCTAGCGCCTCTGCAAGGGCGTTCGGCGCGAAGGGGGTATTTTGTTTCCCGTCGTAAAACAGTTCGTTTTCACGGCCCTCGCCCGGCGAGAACAAGAATTTCTGGGGTCCGAGGAGGTTAGCGTCGGCGGAGGTGGTGTCTTCCTGGTGGGTTTGAAATAAAAAAAAGGGGGGGGGGAGATTTCCCGGAACAAAGGCAGTAAAAAAAAACTGAAGGAACTAATGCTGACCTTGGAGCCTAGATAGTTTCTCGTCTCGGACGTAGAATAACTCAAGTATACAGAAGCGGAACTGGCCGAACTCAGCACACGTATTCCGTAAAAAAGCGCAGTGTAAGTTAAATTGAGCACTTTTGAAGACCTCTTAGCAAAATTTTAATTTTCTCTAACCTGTTTGAAGACGTGAATCTTCACCGACCTGCCAGTCAGTATTCCTTTGTCTTCTCACAAGGGATGATATGCGGTTGTTAGAAGGGAGAAATGGGGGGGGGGGGGGTTGAATAGTGCAACACCGTCGGTCAAGTATCGTATTAAGAACATGATTGTCCTGCGCGGCGATACATATTTTTCTAAGATTTTTGCAAGCCAGATCTTGTAAAATAATTGATAATACATTTTTTCCGTTAGGTAGTGTTATCGGAGGTTGCTCCGTGACAGCTGGAGGTAACTTTGTGACTGTTTTGTGATAATTAAGTAAAAATAAATACATTTCATGTTATTAGTGTAAATATTTGATTTACAATACAAAAGTATAGTAACTCATTTCTTATAGAAATAACATAAAAATATAACATTTTCAGTGTGACAAAATCACCACTGCTGTCACAAAGTGGCTGACGGTATGCATTGCGAGATCAGTGTAGAAGTGACGGTTCAAACGTCTATATGAACGACTTGAGTTAATGTTTACTGTTAGTGGCAATTTGAAAATTGAATTAACTTCAGCGCACTTTCACACTGAGACATTTTTTGTACTTTCGCAATTGTTTTTTTTTTTTTTTTTTTTTTTTTTTTTTTTTTTTTTTTTTTTTTTTTTTTTTTTTTTTTTTTTTTTTTAGCAAATTTGTATGCCCTTAGAAATAGTTTTGTTTCACTGCAAAAATAGTAGTTTTAACACTTACAAGAAACTGTTGGGATATGTACAGATATGTTTAATAGTTATATGTACGAGAAATTTCGTATAAATAAGAAAAGGAAAATTTCGCTGCCTTTAAACATAGCTATATTCTTACATCAAGCAAAAAACAGGTGTGTCAGACGGTCCAAATTTGGATTTTTAGTGTGTAAAATTGTGCTATTAGAAAAGTTTCCCAACTAAAGAAAAGAAATGAGTATACCCTTTAAGAAATGGTAATATTTTAAACAATAAATTATGCTTTAAAAGTGAAATCATTTGTGCTGAGATAAAGTAAATTAAGTACATATTTTATCTTCTGCCTAGATATTGTCGAAACAAGTGATCGTGTTGTTAATGTTGTGTTGTTGCTTATACAGCTGTAGGGAAATTATGAGGTAATCTGTTCAGTATTTGACGTTGCACTTATTTGGTTTGACATTTTTGGAGTAGTCTCGGGAGAGGCCATGACCCCTATGCCCCATTGAGTAACAACACTGAAAAAAGAGTATAGTTGCAGGTAGCATACTTGTGTTAAAATAGGGACAACAAAACAGTTTGGTTGTTGGTACTACTCTGCACAGTTGCTTCAACAATCTGTTATGTAGAAGAAACATAGAGCCTTGTTGCTTTTACACACCAGATGGTAACTTCTACAAACAAGATTGTTGAAGGAACCATCCAGAGTAGTACCAACAACCAAACTGTTTTGTTGTCCCTATTTTAACACAAGTATGGTACCTACAACTATACGCTTTTTTCAGTGAGTTAGTAAACAAATGGTCGGGGCTTGAATATATACAGTAGGGCGAATTCTAACATGCAGGTCATTGAAGTGTTCCTTTCACACTTCTTGTAAATGTTAGAATAATTACTTGAAGATGAGCTAATTATTTATTGGCTAATTTAAAAACGTTCCAGAGTGTGTGGTTATGCGCCTCGTGCCTAGGATATCCTGCAGCCGCAGTGACTGGCACAAAACAATCCTCGTCATGATTCACCCCACGCTGAGGGCAATTATTTCACTTTTGATATATACCGCGACTGTCGAGATGAAGGAACGAAAATCGAGCAAAACACTCCGAGCAAAGAATTAATCAGCAGCCAAGAATGAAATGTGCGTAGATCTAATTGCAGTGCTCACAGCGTCAGAGAACAATCAGACCTCGCCTACGTAGCTATTGATGTTTGATTTTCGTAATGAATGTGCGCCGCCTGTCGCTTGTTTTTTTACACATCTATCTTCTGAGAAAGATATAACACTGCTTCATTCCCTACAGTGATTTCCTAACACTTACGCCAGATGTCTTTCTTGGAAGTGGAGAATCAAAGAATGAGGCAGAAGCGATTTCCCGCGTGTCTGTTTCATGGCTAATTAAACACTTTAAGATCTTCCTAGAACAGCAGTTAAACATAAAAAGAAAAAACTTGCAGGGGCTCTTGTAACGCTGCCAGCTAATTACATTATAAGCTGTTCATTGTAACGCTTTTTTTTATTAAGGCCCAGGTAACATTTTCATTTCAGAGTCTTTCTCGCGTCCAACCAATTTCCAGTTTAAATATTGCAAGGTAACTGATAAAAGTCGTGCTCAAATCAGTGTTTCGTCTATCTGAGGTGTCATATAAGATATATTTATTATAGGTTAGTGCATTTTTGAGGCCGTTAAAATGAGGTCATTTAACCCTCCACAGCGTATAATTTAGTTGCATACGTCGCTTTAAATTTTGAAATAATTTTGGTCTCACAAAGCGAAAAAATATTTTGTTGGACTCTTGCAAACAAAAATTTCTACGGCAGTTCTATGAATTAAATATGTTCAAAACGTTTGAAATTAAAATATTGTTCATTGATGAACTTCTTTTTGTTTTACCTCCACAAAGGACGAATATTCTTAAATACAAAGATAAGCGAGATGTAGTCTCTGAGGCTACTGGCATATCTTGTAGGGTCAGTGATGTTAGATTATCAATTCTCTGTTATGGTACGGAGCATTCAAAATTATGGTACATTGGCTTAAAACATGGTACATTTATAACACATGTAAAAAAATTACAATTTTGTTTATACATTTTTGAGTACTCGACAGTTCTTTTTTTAAATTTTACACTGCTGGTATTAGATACGTAGAAACGGAAATAGATCATGCTTTTAAAATCACAAAATATTTTAATACTTGGCATTGAAAGAATGGCGCAATAATCATTCACTTTCAGAATTGAAAGAAAATATGTCTGTCACAATTGGTGTGTTCTCGTATGTAGGGTGTCTGGAGTCAGACTCGGGATATAATAGGTGTGCTGCTGTCATCTTCTCCATCATCTCTTCAGATGACTTGAAATTATTGCAGCATGCATCAATTTTTTTTCTTTCGTCGAGTATACATTGCAATGAAAATCGCCAGAAATCCGTTAGGTAGTCAGATTATAATACATTTTCGTACCATGACAGCCTCGTCATGGTGCATGGTGCACCAGGTCAAACTATGGTACAAGTACCTTGAACATGGTACGTCTAGCAGCACTGTGTAGGGTTGAAAGATATGACGGGGAGAGAGGAGGGGTGGTAGGATTACATGGAAGTCACGTGACTCGTATGCGCTGGGGCGCTATTCTCAGATTCACAAACTCGAATCGGCGTGATACAGACTACGGAGAACTCACAATGCAAGGCAAGTCGCTATTTTCACACGAAAGAAACACGTGTTTTCCGAGTCAAGATAACGGAAATCTTGTATCCTCCCGGCCTGCCGTCAGGGTTATTCGGGTCAAGACTACTGCTCAATACTGGAAAATATTGTCACCCTTCAACGCCGCCATACTCGCATCACTTCGACTTAAATACTACATGAATAATAAGTACCATTTTGTGTTGCTCTTGAGATCAAATTAAACGTGCTCAATTTTACCACTTAGGATTATAAAAAGTGAAGTGTTGTTGATAACTGGAGACCCGGAAATATCGCGTGTTCAACGATCAGCAGGCTAGAATCCACAGTACTATATAGACTATGCCCTTGGCTACTTGTACAATGTCTGCTGCTGTAGTGAGGGAGCATTTGAACATGTGACGATGTTGCGCGGGAGTCCGTGCAGGGGCGTCATTTGGGGCCACAGGGGGGGGGGGATGCCCCCTCTGGATTTAGAATTTTAAGTGTATAAATATATATTTTGTATTTTTAAATTTTAAATAATGCTTACTTAAGCACATAAAACTGAAGCTTTATACATTAAAGTTTCTAATTTGTACATGCTTTATTAATAAAAAAGATGCAACAATGTCACTGTCGCCGGAAAACAAAATCTTGCCCCACCCCCCTAGAAAAACCTGAAATGACGCCCCTGAGTCCGTGACTGTGTTATGCACACGGGAGTAGCATAATAATCGAAAGAAGGCGAGGGGAGTGAAGCCAAGAAGGGGGAGAGGTATCCACCAAATTTGCCAGCCGCCATACTGCTTTAACCTCAAAATTACACATCAGACAGGTATTTTTTTTATGGTAAATGAATGTGAGAAATTGATGTTTTAGGTTGAAAAATCTATATTTCAGCCCTGTTTCCACACCTAACTAATATTTCCTCAATTTTTTAATTAGTCGGCCATATTGATACCAGCCACGTCAAGCGTTTGTTTGGTTACAATTCCCGGCGACATGCTCCATCTGGACCCTTCTAACATTTTTGGTTATACATGACCGCCATTGGTTCTGAGTCCTCAAGGTCACGTTTAGTAAACAATGACTAGATATGATGGTTTATCGCGGGAAAACTTGACTGCTTGCTGGATTTCAACGCACGTTCAGCTACCAGAAGATTGCTAGAGCCCACGATTTTTGATGAAAATAATTCTGCAACAGTTTCTCTCAATGCCTTATGTGCACATATGCAGCTATGCTTCATGGTTATCGGCAGAATACTGCACAAACCTGGCTCATTTGACTGAGCCAACAGGAACAAGGTTACTGCGACACCACACGTCTGTGATCTGCGGGTGGAACCCTAGTCGCTGAGAGTAATAAACAGCCAATCACTGACCATGAAGCAGGGCTGCATAGGCATACGTGCACATAAGGCATTGAAACAAATTTGAGCAGAATTATTTTCACCAAAAATCGTGGGCTCTGAAGACTACTGACTTTCGCTTGTACGTACGGCTGTAGCCCCATTTGACTGAACCAATAAGAATCCCTCTATTGTAATATTTGATGCATGTTATTGGTCTGCAGACAACTACGTTGCGTCAGATGTTTATCACTCAATTATACACGCTACAAGAAACTACATAGCTTTCAAGGCTATGTTGGCACGAAAAGTTTTTGCGATATACCACCAATCTCTAACAATGACTCGATCGTAAAAGTTTCTAACATATACTATATACATGACTTAAAAATCCAAACTCTCCTCAGTTCAATCCGTAAAATTTCTGTGACTATTAATAACCTTTAAAAAGTGGCAATTTAATGTAGTTTGATACAAACATTGTACTGTTAGCTGACGTGTAAATAAGTTACTCACTCCATCGCTAGATAGTAGCACGCGTTTGGGGAAAATCGCAACGACCCTAGCGACGACTCGGTACACTACGTCAGCAACTGTGCTAATAACCTGGCTCGCTACGCTTAAGGCCCTGCCACAATGAAAAGTTCCATCTGCTGGTGACTTGCCGCTCGGGCTGCCGCTACGGTGACCGGCCGGTTTTCTCCTCTTTGTATACCACATTGAACGCCGGTGCCTGCCGCTGGGGTACAGTTCATTCTGCGCACAATAGGTGGCAGAGCAGTCGCTTATTTTTGTTTGTTTACATTTTTTCTCCGCGCGCTGTCACGGTATTGGCTCTCGTTTTGTGACGTACATCAGTCAACCAATAGCAATCACCTTGCCGCTCCGGCCTGCCGGTGTTGGCCGGTGAGTGCCGCCCCTGCCGTTGCCAAAAAAAGTTAAAAGTTCGTCTGGAATTGGCGGCACAGCACGGCACAGCACAATACTGCCCCTGGCTAGCAGAACGGCAGCGACGTCATGGTCACGTGGGCCAATCAGATAGCCATAATCACACCAGCACGGCACGGCACTGCACTGCACGGCAGTTAAAAGTTCATTGTGGCAGGGGCTTTAGAGTTTATTTAATACTGATTGCTACTCGTAATGAATTGTGTACCTCTTGTACAAGGTGTCAGGAAATTGTCGTTCTCAAGTCGTAAATTGGAAACTCCAGACAGCAGACTATATTGACTACAGCCTGCGGCTTTAGGCCCGATTCACAATGTGCAGTCTGCAGTCGAAATCAGTTCACAATGTGCAGTCTGCAGTCGAAATCAATTCACAATGTGCAGTACAGCAGGCATGATGTTTATGCGTTGTTTTTAAAAAAAATTGTTATTTAATAATCGGCCATGTTTTGAGCATGTTTTTAAATTTGTAATTATTGTTTACATCACGTGATTACCAGAGCAGTGCCTGATTGATTGGAATTTGTCGGCAGTCGGTCATAAAGTTCACCATCTCCAACAACTGGACAAGGGAGATGGTACGCCAAAGCAGTGAATTTCCACAATTTTCGACATAACTTTTTCCCCTCGCTTACTATCGAAAACCAAGGTTCGGCAATCCATAGATTACTCTTTTGTACACCTTCTTTCTTTATTACAATAGTCACAGACTTTCTTATTTTTCGAGCACTGATGGTAGATAGGAACAATGTCTCTTTTTTTCCTATCTGCCATCACTGCTCCAAAAATAAGACATTCTGTGTTTATGTAGTAATGTAATAAGTTGTGCAAAAGTATCATTACCAGATTGTCGAACCTTAATTTTCGATAATAAGCGAGGGGAAAAGTTATGTCGAAAATTCACTGCTTTGGAGCACCATCCCCCTTAATCTCTGACAGCCGACAGCGAACTGCCAATAACTGCCGACAGCCGACTGCGCATTGTGAATCGGGCCTTAGAATTGTACGAGGCTGTGAACCGCCAACTACTCACGCCTACAGACTACTTCCAGTTGGATTCCTAGAATCGCGTCCCTGTACAGAGATGACAGCAGTGTTACATCTCAGTTCGCTCCACAAGATGTGCTCCTCTTTGTTCCTAACAGCGCCTTGCTGCTCTGCCCCTCACCCAGTGTCCCCCTTCCCCCTTCATCAGGCGTCACTGAAGAACGGAGAAAGCGGGCTTATATTGTCGCTCCGCTATTAAGGGTGTTGAGATGCTATAAAATTATAATTTTATATTTATATAATATAAACTGTTGTTAGATTTATAGACGATACTTGTGAGTGCAGTTTCCTCTCTACAGAACAATTTTAGCTCTCACAGTTTTCTCATAACTTGGAGTCAAATTCAACATTTGCTTGTTACACTGCCATGCAAATAGCGAAAATCAATATACCTACTTAAATGAAATAATTTACTGTCAACTTAACATACTATGAACTATGCAATAAAACACAAAAAAAAAAAAAAAAACATACAGCATAATATAAAACAAGTTCTCGGAAATACAAAACAATATATAAATTCAACTTTTTTAAAATAAAAAAGTTAACGGGATGTTTTTTAACGTTTTATTACGTAGGTCATGGTATGGTATTTCACTGTGAATTAATTTACATACGTATGACTTACTTGATTTTCACTATTTGCATGGCAGCAGAACACGAAAATTTTAACTCTTACGCAGCGTTATGAGGAAACTACGCCAGCTAAAATTGTTTTGTAAGAGGAAACTGTACTCACTAGTATTGTCTACAAAACTAACAATATTTCATATAAATATACAATTATGATTTTATCCCAGTTGAACGCCCTAAGGGTGCCGACTACCACATGCTTCTGTGCGTTGCAGTGTGTTCGTAAATACGTTTTTGTTTTTACAAAACGTGTGTTAATTGTGTTAATATACGAAAATAAAACTCCCTTAGACAAGTACAGAATGTCATTAAGGGGGATTGATCCCTGCCTGATCGGTTTTACGGTTTTTCTTATAAATCAGGGAACAGACACATTGTTTTACTTTTTTTCGCGCTGAAAAGGCATAGTTTATTGTTTCATTCACTTTTTGGAATCCATATGGCATTGTTTATGTTCATGTTGCGGCCTCTGTAGTCGCTCCCGTAAATAAAGCAATTTTTCCTTTTCAGCTGTTTCCAGTTGCAAAATAATGAATATATTATGGTTCCAGCAATTACAGAAAATCGATTAATTTTGTATCTATGCCTTGTCGTGACAAAAATGTTGATACATCGACTGGAACAGAAGTTATCGAGAAGAAACAGATAATCCAAGGTAGTAGGGATCAATACCCCTTAAGACACCTTGCTCATTAAATACACTGTTTCGAAGCGTTCTAACATGGCTAAAAACTGCCTTTTCAGACTGCCGTAGGCTACTTCAAAATGTACTAACTGGACGTAAGCGAAAGTCAAGACAGAAATGTGCTGTGAACTTTCCTGCAGACTTTCCACCAATAAACTTATATTGTCTCATAGTAAAAATTAATCGGCGAGAACTTTGCACGCTAGTTAAGCACTTGGTTCGTGGCCTTTGATGCGCGCCTCATGGTCACCTTTATAGCTCCGTCTTTTCTGAGTCTCTAACACGCAGGTAGGCGACGCCCTTAATGAACTGCGCGCAGTGACGATATCTGCGAGGGCAAACATACGTATGTAAAATTGATTTATTTAACGCCGACTAATTAGTGCGTGGCGTTTGTTTCTTCTTGCAAGCAGTTAACAGAGCGTGGTACATAACTCAACGCTAAAAGCATTAATCTATAACTGTAGGTTTCTTGAAGCCAATTTGCGAAAGTTAAACAATAGCAATCCTAGACAATTGTTTTGGCCAACGTTTTAAACAAAATTGTTTCCAGTGTTACGAACTTCTGAGGCACAATCTCTGACGCCGGAACCTTGTGCATTTAACTGCGGTGCAAGAGATCATACGTAACGAGTTAGTAATTCTGGATAAATATTTACTCATAAAGTTGGCAAATACCATTATCTAGGATTCTCATTGAGTATTTTATCCATATTGGCTTCGAAAAACTCGTAGAAATCAATTTATATCTTCAGCGTTTATTTATCTACCACTGCACTCTTAAGACCGGTCTGTAAAAAAAATATGTACTTGTTCAACTTGTAATATTGATATTTCACCGGGAATACTCGTTTCTTTCCGTCAGGTTGTCATATCGTGACATGTACTGTTTGTGGAACTTACTTCAGAGTGTTGCATGGTTTGATATCTGTGAGAATTTGGTATAGGGAAACCCATGCCAATGAAACTGCATTTGGAGAAGCCAGTTTTCAAGATAAATACTTCAAACAAAAATCAACTTGTAAGAAATGTTATTGTGAATCACTGTCTAAAGCATCGTGGTGTTAAACTGTCAAACTGTTCCAGAAAGCAGGCTATACATTTTTGGTACAAAAGGCTTCAGCAGGCAAGCAGTATGGATTTTTGTACACAAAAAAGTCCGTGGTGGCATATTTCTGTCTTAACCATGAACCTAAAAAAGCGAATATTGGTAAAAAAAAAATATATATTTGATGCAGGGGCAAAGTGTACAGGAGAGCTTAACACACACACGTATACACACTGTGTTAAATAAATTACTTCTTAGTGAATACATTTTAATTATTACTTTCAAATAAAAGTTTCTACATCAAGTGCTCAGACAGCACTCTGCTTTCATACATAATGTGTTCTTGGGAAAAATGAAGTATGAGTGATACACTTGTGTGTTATTGAAAGGGTTTTGTTCTATAAAAAGTAGAAATTTCCTTCAATAATCTCAAATAATAATAATAATGATAATAATAGTACTAATAATGTAGATGTCTTATGTTATTGAGTTACATGCATGCTTATTTCATTCACATTAAATTCATACAAATAACCTTGTGAAAACTGTCGTGGAGCATTGAAATGGTGCTACATATTTAATAAGTTATGTATAATTGAAACTGTCAACTGGTTGGAAAATTGAGTTCTTCTTATTCTTTTGTCAGTTAATGTATGATAGTTTGAATCCATTGTATGAATGTAGAATTATGGGTACTAAAGACTGGTGTATGCAAGTGTGAAACGTATGAATGCTGAATGTATGAAAGTAGAGGATTGCCTGTGCTTTAATCTAAAATATAACATGAAATAAATAATAATTCCTAAGTAACTTGTTGCAAATACAATGCAATAAGGGTAAATTAAAATGCCATTCAGAGGGGCGTATCGAATGTTGGTCCGGGATGAGGGAAGAGTTAGGAAGCTGAGTTATAGCCACGTCGAAGATATTTTGGAAGAAGAAAGGAAACAAAGTAGTCAGCTGGCAGAGTGCGTTCTCTGGTTCGCCCAGATCAAGTTGCGCCAAAGTCTTCTCATAACAAGCTTTGCGACCGTCCCTCGGCGGGGAATCTGATTTACGCCACCCCTCTACCTTTCTTCGCCATCTAGGCGCCTTTGCAAAAAAAAAAAAAAATGACGATGGTTTTTACACGAACATACCTAGCACAAAACGTATTCTTTACAGTACAGAAAAACATTATTTGAGGCTGTTCATTTTACGATAAAGAAATATTGTTTCACAGCAGAAAAATAAATATAATTAAAAATCCAATAAATTAAATTAAATTAAAAAAAACTGTTGTCATAACCCTAGTACTGAATTTCTTCTTTAACCTTAATAATAGTTTCTTTGTTTGAAGTGTTGCAACAGAATACGTTTCCAGTCTGGTAAGTGCTTCGCTGTAAAAGTTTTGCATCGTGAAATAATCGGACACGTATACTCGATAAAATATTTTAAGCGATTTTTAAGTTCTCTTCGAAATTTATTGCTTGCATGAAAAAAAATTTTCTTATCTACATAAAACTTATGTTTAAAAACACTGCAAATAACTGTACTATAAATATTACTAGTAATCTGTCTTAATTGATAACACGTATTTTACTACCATAGTGTTAAATTTTGTGTTCGTTCGCGAATAAACTTTGGTTTACTGTTGCAGGGGTGGGAGGGATAGGCATGAATGACTTTTGCTAAGTTGGCGAGTATTACAACTAGTTGAAGTACTCGAGTAGAAAGTGTATTATATACAGTATTTTATAAATGTTTTGTTATTACGAAGAGCCGGTTTTAGAAATGTTCTCTTTCTTTTATTGGAGGTTACTGAAATGTATGTACATGTGAAACCGGCTACAGAAAATAGAATGTAGAGGCTGTTCACGATCTAAGAGAGCACTTTTCTAGACAGTTATAAAAACAAATCTAAAATAACGATCGGGGCTTTGAAACGTGTTACCTATTGTCACATGACAACGTTTTAGTAGCAAGTGACGGAAAAACATAAAAAGAGTTGATATTAAAAAAATAAAGAATTTTCTTTAAAAGTGTTCGGTAGCCCAACTTGCGATGTTTGACTAACTAGTGTGAAATCAGTTCGCTTGGTTATACATCAGTTTCTCGTTCAATTCACATTGCGTTTCCAGGCATTATTTTATTTTTCGAGACATCCATGATTCTTAGTGTGCATTGTTATTGTATATTATTTCGAGTCCATTCTGTATGTTGCTTTTCGATTTAGTTTATTTCCGGGGGAAGTCACATAACTTTATTATTTTGGCTTGTTTACTTGTTACATGGCCAAGTGTAACACAGAGCGGAAGTCTTACCTTCGACACAAATATAGCCAGTTACAGTAATGATACTTTCAGGGTGGCCACCTACCTGGAAAACCTGGAATTATTTGGGAAATAGTGGCCACCTGGATATATCAGGAACATTTCAGGGAATTTTCTTGCCTCGTCCATTTTGAGCTTCCACAAAAGTCATTCGAAGGAATATAATGGAGTTTTAAAAGCATTATATAATTTTGTTCAAAAAATTACCGTCATGTAGAGATGATTACACTCCATTGTTAACAACATAGTTATTTCTACTGGTTTTGTAAAGTTCACTAGCAATAGTGTTAGAAAGGATTTGAAATATTTACCTTTATTGGAAAATGTATTGAATAAAATGTCAAAATGTTGTTTTCATACTCGGTGAAAATCGGAAATTTTTGGTGTTCTATAAGGGAAATCAGGGAAAAATCTGAGAATTTTCTTTGATTCAATGAGTGGCCACCCTGTTAGTGTGTGGTAGTGATTTCTCTAGCATAACTTTCTTTTACATGGCGCGAATGAGTTTTTTAAAATAACTCCGCTCTAATTATCTATTTAGTCACCAAAACAGTCCAAAACTTACTATTATAAATTGGTGAAAGTAATCCCGGTGAATGTTTTATATCGAGAAATTCCTTTCCTTGACTTATTGAAAGGAAATTCTCGCATGTAAGTGTGCCTGCTGCAGCAGGTGATGTATATCACAGGGGGTTACTTATGTTCCACAGCAGGTAGCAGTTTGACTGGTATGGAAACATATATCTAGAGTTTCATAAGTCTCAGAGGTCGAGAGAAGCTACAGTTGTGTGCCAGGTGTGTTCAGTTGGCAGTCATCCAGCAAGCAACCCTCACCCGTATAACACTCCTCGCTCGAGTCTTACACTGCGAAAACAAAAGACGTCAGGATGAGGCAGCAGAGCCAGATATGAGAACATTTCACTCTCACAATAAGTGATACCCTCGGCAATTCGAGGATGTAGATTTGAGCGCGATATTGGGAAGTAAATGATACGTATGGGAGTTGTTCACAAAGGAAACATGGTTTCAAACGAATGACAGGCGACCTTTAGCCGGTTTTGAGAGCGAATATGTGACGTCGTTAAATACATTGCTGTGCATATTAATTTTTCCGAGGTTCAGTCCAGAGGAAAACTTAATTTTCCTCTAAAAGTCGATCGTAAAAAGAAGTTCGTAATCTGATTTCAAGTTAGCAAAAAATATAGGGTACCGGAAGATAACCGCTGAGTAACTTAACAGTTTATAATAGGACAAAGGCGGGAAAAGCCGCTAGGCTACTAATTACACTTACAACAGAAAGAATTGTGCACAAGTACTCACAGGATGGTACTTGCAGACTACATCTGCTTCATCAGGTGAGTGGAGGCACACTGAAGTCTGTTGTCCAGCGGTGGTTGGTAATCAGTACACCTAGCGGCCAGAGGGCAAACTAAGGTGCGGCGGGAAGTTTGAAATATGGGTTTGTTATCTGAGGTTAAGGCCAGGTGGCTGTCTGGATTTTGTGATGTATTGATGTGCCAGTTCCCAGCGTCTTAATTCTGCTTTGTTTTTCAACTGTGGTAAGTCACCCAACATAGCTAAAGATTTCAATTTAGCACAGACACTTCTCAAAATACATTACTAAGAAATATATGAAGCTAGCCAGTACTTTGAGTCGGAACAACAATTGCGTAGTGGTCGTGGTACAACGGGAACACTGCGTCGATGTGATGTAGCACTAGGCGTGCCAGTCAACATAAGAGGGTTGGGGGGGAGTGATTCCCCTTCTCAAAATTATTTTTCCCTGGCTCATGTAGTTCTTACCCTGTCAGGGAAAGTGATTTACGACCCTGAAAAATTACTAATTTTTTAATTTCTTATGCAGAACGTTATTCATTGTATTTGGGAACATGAATTCCAAACATTGCTAACTCCAATATCTAAGAATTAGCAAGAAAGATATTTTCATTCTGTGCATTTATTTCTATCCAAAATATGTTACTAATTACTGCCATATTATTTTATTCTGTTGAGTAACACATTCAATATAGGCCTAGATATAAATTCACAAGATAAAGATATGACATTTTACTGATATTTCTTACAGTTTGGAGTTAGCATGGTTTGGAATTCAGGTCCCCAGTTGAAAGTAAATATTTCTACAGTTTTTATTAAATTATGATAGACGATTTTTATTTGTCGATAAAAGCATTAATATTGTTTGCATCATGTTTAAATGTTGTGTTTAGGTACGAAACACGCAAATAATGCGTGACACAGAATTGTAAGTTTCTCGAAGTAACTTTGCAAAAAAAAAAAAAAGCAGCAGTCCTAGACAATAGTTTTTGCCAACTTTCTGAGCAAAAAGTTGACAAGTATATTTCTCAAGGATTACTGTTTTGTAGTTTCTCTATATTAACTTTCAAAAAGTTAAGATTTCAATGGAAGAATTCAGCGCTTATTTATCTACCGCGCCCTTTTAAATAGCACCATTTTGCATTTTGAAAACTAAATTTTTCCAGAGGAAGATCCCGGGACCTCCCCTCCCCTCGCTTTATAAGAGGGGGATCGGTGCACTCATCGTTCCCTTAAGGGCGCGGTAGACTACATGTCGGGAAATTATTTAAGTTTTTGACGAGCAATTGTGTTGTTGTTAATTAAAGTAGACGGGTTTTATATTTTTCTACACATAATATGACTGTCATACCACATTTAGACACATACATAAAATAGCACAGTTATTAAATAAGCCCAAAAAAATTTTTAAAGTTAGCATTTGTAAGTATTTGCAGAGGCACGGCGTTTTAACGACCACGCACGTAAAAATAAAGTGACGTAGTTGATCTTACTCTTAAATGAAACTGTGTAAGTAGTACTTTTGAATGGT
>PNEQ01104796.1:5844-16383 GCA_003012365.1 Medauroidea extradentata
AAAAAAAAAAAAAAAAAAAAGGGGGTTTGAGGGTTGTTGGGTCAAAACGGGTAGAGGGTTATGATGGGATACAACAACTAACTTAAGTAATATTCCCTGCCGGAATTAACAGCGAGCCTAAATGTTATAATTTAACTCCGTGCTAGTGTAGCCGAAACACAAATAATATTTATGTCAATATTTCACGCATACTATTCAGCAGCTACGGGTGTTCGAAAGCAGGGGCGCAATAACAAGGCAGACAAATGTAGCCTATATTGCTTTCCTCCCTTTTCCTGAAGCAGGGGCAAACCTTAAACAATATACCAGTCTGCATACAATAATTTTACACGTTCTTCATTTTAGTAATATATATTTTTTTTATTTTGTCATTTTACGTGCCCTCGAACACCACAAGGCCCTGGCAGAGGAACACGGAGGAGGGGGGATGGGAAAGGAATCGGCCAGGGCCTGTTGAAGGAACCATCTCAGCATTCACCTGGAGCTATTTCAGAAAACCCTGGAAAATCGAAATCAGGATGGCCGGAGCCGGGGATCGAACCCAGGTCCTCCCGAATGCGAGGCGAGTGTTTTACCTCTGCTACATCACGCTCGGTGTAAAGTAATTTTATGAAGGCGAAACTCTGTTATCCAAGATGGTGGCCATGGTACCTCGTTAAATATAAAAATTAGAACAGCAATTATTAACATTTGCTTTCTTCCTACGGGACTGGGGTTGTCCCTCTGTTCGAAAGGAAGGCGCTTCCACAATTTAAAACTTTCAAGTTTATAGTTAACGTGTAAGTACTTGTCAAGTAGTAATTTTACTGTTTTTTTTTTGTCGCGGCACCCATACGTGAGAAGATGTTCCACGAATATAGGACTGCAAAATTGACGTAGTAGTATGTGCTCGAACCCTCTATGGTCTTCTCCTTCCCTTTCATCGTTCCCCCTCGTCCTTCTGTGGCGTAGTCAGTGTGCACACTATCCTTTGGCCAGCGTCTGGTGTTATATTTAATCTGTATAACTGGAAATTAAAAAAAACTGGGTTATTGGGAAGTCAGATCAACACATTGGAATTTTACAAACGTCATTCAGGACTTTGTTGAATAGTTACAAGGGCCGCGGTTTGTCCAAAAGCAAGAGAACTCGCTTCTCACCAAGGCGATCCAGGTTAGATTCCTGGCGGGGTGCTTCCCCGGGGTTTTCTCGTGGATGTCCCGTTTTCCCGCCCTTCTCATTCTGACGCTGCTCCATACATCACCAGCGCTAAAGACCTAGATGTTAAGTGCTAACCAAAATCTCTACACTTCAGTAGTTATATAGAGCACAAGTCAACTGTATTTTAAGTGGATGTTCTTTCCTGACCTTTCGCACAGCTTTTTTTTTTTCGTGCGAAAATCGAGTTTGGCAATCTGTCGCAGTCCTCTTTGTGCTCTGACAATGCTAACCGTCGCGTTGCTCAACTAATTTTTTTTATATGCGCAAGTGATTAGTTGCCATGGTCTAATTTGTAAATCCGTTCTTTTGTGCGTAATATGTTTTCCAGCGTGTAAAGAAAACAGTTTCTTTTTAATGGAACTATTTAACTTTTCTTAAGTGTTAACTTAGCAGAAAAAAAAATAAAGCAAAACGCCCCTGGAAATGACTGAATATGACTTTTCAAACTGGTTCTATATGTTTTCTTCAGACTGTTCAAAATACTGTTATATCAAGTTAACGAGGTTAGCGTTGACGTTCAATCAGTGACCCAAGTAGAGTTTACAAGTGTTCAGTAAGTAAGGCTCTTAAGGCATTAACCTGATGATAGCGAAAACCTTGTCACATGATTCAGAAAACCTACCGAACCCCAGCGGGTTGCTTAGTGTATATAGTGGTTAATGTTTTGAAATGTTCAATTTTTCGTTGTTAGGTTAGATGAAGTTCAATTACGTAACATAGCGTAAAAAGGGACTACTTCTATACACTATAGAACTATTTTTTCAGTTAGGCAACGGGTCCCTATTTATGTTATTGTAATAAATTTTATTTTTTGAATCCTAAAGGGATCAGATACCGCAGATTCGTTACATAAAAAAGTTGGAAATTCTTTTTATGTGTAATTCCCCAAAACATAAGTTTTTATTATTTGGGCTAGTTATTGACGTTAAGAAAATTTAATTAAGTCGATAATTAGATGTAATTGTAAGAACTAACGTTTTTTTAATTATATTAAATAATACAAACAGTTCTCAACATGTCCATGTAACGGTTTTTCAACATCTGGTCCCTTTCAGGATTAAAAAAATTTAACTCGCAAAAACAGCATAAATAGGAACCTGTGGCCTTAATAAACTGTAGCTGTAAAATAAATAGTTTGGCCGGTATATAATGAGTAGCTACTCTTTACATTTACCACCTTTCCATGCAAGCGTGATAGCAAGCTCAATGAAGTATGCTACTGTTCAAAGAAAAATGAAGGGGTTCGTCCTTCGAAAATTTTTACCGTACGTTTAGCCGACTATAATTATTTAGAATTTTTAAAAGCTTCTGTGACAACATTGTTTATCAGTCTATTCGTGTAGACTCACGACGTCTCTGAACCCTAGCTGGCGCATGGAAGTATTGAGTCAATCAGCCAAATCACCTGTAGACGCAGAGCAAGGAGCATAAAAAGGACAGAGTTGGACTCGCAGGTTAATGATGTTCACGTGGCAAAAACGCATAATTTTATGTTTGTACGACATAGTGTTAATTTTACAGACGTTACTTTTGACTACATGTTCCACTTGTGAAACTTCTTTATCTCTGATAGTCTTCCCATAGCAGCATGTCAAAAGTCAATATTTGCAAGTTACGGGAACATGCTAATAACAAAAACCAACTTACTTACGTGAATTAAATAGTTTACACTAAAATAAAATAGTATGGGTTATGGGCTAAATTATTTAAAACCACACAATGCAATTCCTTTGTATTTTTTATAAAATTTCAGAAAATGACGATTTTCTTCATCTATGGCAATTTTTTAAAAATAGAAAGGGACTTGGTTGTGTTGTTAAAAATATTTTATTATATGACCCATAGTAGCTAATTTCAGTATAAATTATGTCGTTCGATCAAGTCAGTTGGTTTTTGTTAACATTTTCCTGTAACTTGCAAATGTTGACTTTGAAATGCCGCTATGGGAAGACTATGGGAGCTAAAAATATTTCATAAGTGGAAATTGCAGTCACAAGTAACGTCTATAAAACTAACACTATGTCGTACAAAAATAAAATTATGCACTTTTGCCACGTGAACACTCTTAAGTGACCTCCCTAGATAAGGTTGCGTTTGTGTGTGTGAGGCATGAGCAGTAAGAGAGCCTTTGACAGGCGTATACGGTAATGTATTATCGCCTCTCCGCGCAAGCCACTCAGCTGACGTGCAGTGCTGTACTATTATTCGTTTTCCTATGGGACTTTCAGAGGTGACCACATTGTTTTATTTGTAGACAGCATAGTTAAAAGTCTAACGCTTGTTCCTATAGTTGTGTTTTTCAAATCAGGTTGTTATTTTCCCTGGAAAAGCCGTTTTTGGCTATTTTGAGGGGTCCAAAAATGATTTTTCTTATAAACGTTCCAGATTTCTAAAACTATAGCGACTTAGTTTGAAGAGTGTTATTTTCGTAGATATGAAATTGTAATGTACGTGAAATAGTTTCGCAAAAAAAAAAAAAAAATTGCTGCAACGCGTTTGAGGCGCAGGCATAAGGGAGGCCCCTTAAGTCTCGAACTAACGATACCATGTTGGCAACCACGCAGCTTGAAATCGTAGCAGGAATCATATGCATTTTGTTTTATTTTTCTTAGTCATCGCAATGTTGGTAACAAACAATCGTTAGTGCTCAATAAGGAGATTGTGGGTCGTATCATATCTATACTCTATCCACTCTAAGGTTGCAGCAGAAATAAAAATTGCTAACGAAATAAATCAAAGCAATTGAAATATATCTTGATTCCTCACAATATGATTGTGCCGTAGCGCAGTTACCTTGTATTTTTCAATATTTCAAATGAAATCTATGCTGTGCAAAAATTTTACTGTCACTCACTTGAATGAATTAGCTGCAACCTTAGAATGGATAGAGTATAGTGTCAGACCCTGACATAGAGCTATAACAAGCCCAGGCCCCAGATGCATTGTCTTCCAGCTCTCATTTTACAGCGGTTCTGCGGTTCCTGCCTTGGGTATGCCCGGTACTGGATCTCATCACTGTTATTTGACGACGTCTGTAATACCTATGTTCATCTTTTTTGTCCGTACTGTGGACGTTTTTGGCCCATCTACCTGACGCATGGACGGTGTTAAGGGCTTGTTCCCGAGTTTTATTTCAGACTGGTGCCAATAACTCAAATATTTTTTAACCAAAAGTTTTGAAATAATTTGAGTCAATGTGCAATCACACGATGCACAATACTGTGGACGCGTTTTTTTAAAAATAATGTACCATTCGCCAGCAAAAAAAAAAAAAAAAAAAAAAAAAAAAATCTTTCATTTTTGCTTATTTTCACGACGAAAAGCGCGGTACTTTGGGTAATGAAATCTAAAACACCGTTTAGTATAATTCTACAAAAAAATTCTGCTACAAATTATAACACATAAATGTCAAAACTGTGCAGCGAAATTTTGATATGAGTATTAGGTAGCAATACAAACAATATTTTCGAAATCACTGCAAAACTCCGTAACAAGGCTAGTTACAAGGACAGACTTTGAGTTAGTTGGACCTGGCGCGTAAGTTGTGCTGTAGTGTGGTACGGAAAGTATTTTTCTCACGTATAACAAACGTGTTTCGAATGAATTTGATTTTTAAAAGAAGACACACTTCAAACAGTGTCTTTATCATTTTAAAAATTCCGTCCGCTTGTTCAAAACATGATTACCAGTTCCTCAAAAGTGGTAAAAATGGCTTTTTTTTTAATGTACATTTCTTTAACTGGAAAAATACCAATCGCAATCTCAAAACGATAAGAGACCTACCCTGGTCTTTTATCACATACTTCCCACAAATAAAACTAGAAGGTACCAGCATAACTGATAAGCCTACTTTCCTCAAAGTGGGTGCAAATTAACCCGGAACGTTAAAATCGTTTACGTACGTCTAGGAATGTTGAATAATATTATTTTTGACACGTGATAAACGAAATATACAAAAAATAAGTCAGCTTACAAAGGAATATACCCATAACCAGTTTGATTAAACCAAGGAAAACATTTTCTGAGATGTCGTTCTATCATAAAG
Organism: Medauroidea extradentata; assembly: GCA_003012365.1. Taxonomy (NCBI): domain Eukaryota; kingdom Metazoa; phylum Arthropoda; class Insecta; order Phasmatodea; family Phasmatidae; genus Medauroidea; species Medauroidea extradentata. The sequence continues at coordinate 11,090 of PNEQ01104796.1, forward strand.
ATAAATAATGGTTGCAGATTTCAAAATATTACCAAAGGCTGAACGAAACACATGTAAGTCCAGTCAACTAACTAGGATATGCGTGCCAATATTAACGACCTTCTGAAAAAAATTTCCCCAAATATATCATTATTACAAAAAAATACATGGTCGCCATTATAAAAATATAACCATGTGATAAACGAAATACCGAAAAGTAAAGTCAGCTTTGAAGGCTATGTGGTATATGTGTACCAAGTTTGATGAAATCCCTAGAAAAAATTTCAACACATACCTATGGCATATGCAATAATATAAAAATTGCTACCATTATGTAATACCTACTATGCTAAAAATATAAAGATGTCCGCCATTTTAAGAATATTAACACAGGATAAACGAAATACACAAAAGTCGAGTCAGTTTGATATGTGGTATATGTGCGTCAAGTTTGATGAAAAAAAAAAAATTCTAAGATATGTTATGCTGTGCTATAAATATTAAAATGGCCGCTGTTTTGAAAATATACACACAGGATGAACGAAATGTACAAAGTCAAGCCAGAATTGTAAATAGTATCTGTGTACCAAGTTTGATGAAATTCTGAAATATGGGTCTTTAGATATCTAGTTTGATCTAAAAATGTTAAAAATGCTGCATTTTGAAAATATGAAAATGGCGTACTTGAAATATGTAAAAGTTAAGTCATGTTTCTAAGCATACTCCATTTCATATAAGTTTGGATAAAATTGACAGCAACTTATGGGCAATATTTTTTAGTATTTTGTGATTTGTTGCACAATGCAAGACATTTTTAGCTCTAAAATGAACCCGACATGTCCATTTCAGCATTTTTACTGCAAAGTTTGTCTTGTGTAGTGACAAAAATAACAAATTATTGCCCATAAGTTGCTGTCCGATTTATCCAAACTTATATGAAATGGAGTATACTATATGTGCACAAGGTTTGATGAAATTCGGTCCTCTGGGTCAAAAGTTTTTAGGGACACACACGGACATACAAACACACAGAAACAGTAAGGTGATCTCATAAGCCTACTTTTTCGAAAAGTAGGGTAATAATAGGGTTACAGCTTAGTCCTACTGAAAAACATTTTCTACGAAAACCCTGCATGCTAGTTTAGTACTCTGCTCTTAGAGGTGAAGCGGTGTTTAATGCACGTCTTTTCCTTAGAATGTGATTTTTGTATAACTGTGTAATTTCCGGCGAACCTATGGTTTTGATAGATTACAAATTATTCCCGAATGTTTTTTTTTATAAAGAAAGTCCTTGTAACTTTATAAGCAAATAATTTTACAAGCAAAATTTTTGTACGTTTAACAAAGTTTGAGAAAACTACAAACAAATGTCGTGTGATTTTTATAAAAAAAATTTACAGCGCAGGAAATGTCAGTATATACATTCCTTGCAGTATTTCAAACTTTACCTTTGTAACTTTATTAATGAACGAGTTTGCAAAAAATTGTACTTTCACAAGGATTTGTAGAGGTACAAAGAAAATCCTTGTAAATTTTGGAATATTTTTTGGCGTGCGCTGTGGCCGATTCTTCTTGCAGTCATTGCCTCAAGTTATATCACCGTCTATTGTGACCTCGCTGTCTCCGAGAAGATGAGGGCGGGAAAGTCGTCAATTGTGGTGGGTGTCCTGGGAAAAGGAGACATTTCGTAGCGTAACAGGCATGCGGGGTAAATCCCGCGATTCCAGCAGACGCCGCGGTGGCATCCTGGCGTCGGGAGGTGACGGGACGGACCAGATCCGCCGGGCGATGACATCAGTCCTCAGGGCTGCGGAGGCAGACAGGATGATAATACTCTTGCATGCGATGTACAAGTGAACGTTGTTGTATACCCTCTTACTGGCTGTGTGTGTGAGTTAGGCACGGCGCCAAGGGCGGTGTTGACCTGAGGTCTATCACCTCTTGTTGTAAATATCGTCACCTCTAACTATCTTTCTTGAGCGACAGCGATTAAGATAGTCATTCGTGACTATGTTCATATCGTATTCTGTAACACCTCTTCTTTACCAGAATCTCAATATACTTGGCAACACTGTAGGATGTGTTCTGAAAGCCTTAATGACCTTACTAAATAACATTTTCTCACTTTTCACATCATGTTTTGAGTTACTAATTACTTAAGCTTTGTTTTAAATAATATAAATTATATTTGTTCCTCTTTAGAATACCGATTTTAAAAGTCATGACATCAGCTCGTCTCTAGTGGAAAGATAGTGTGTTGCGCTTGCAAGAGATAGCAGCACTGGTGCTATGTTAGTGTCTCCGGCCAAAAGATAGCAGCATTCGATGGTGTTGAACTGCAACCTCGTATGTCACAAAGACAAGGCACTTAAAAAAAGATAATAGTCTCAGTATGTCTCGTAATAACTGTTCAGGCATCTTTACCATACAAGAACATACATTTTAAATTATGTGACACCATTAATCAATAAGTATAACAGTGACATACAAATTTGCTGTATGCGGGATTTTTTATTTATTTTTTCGACATACAAGTTTGCAGTTCAACGCCATCGTGTATTGATGTCGTTTGCGTCGGCTGTCAAAAATGTTGATAGCCACATACTTATAATTTACAAATAATCTTACATTATTTAAGGCAAAATAAAATACTATATTTCTGTCTACTTTCAAACATCATTTCAACAGGATTTGTTCTTCACCAAGGATGGACGTAGAATACAACTTAAATATCTGCAATTTTCTTTAACTTAGTCTCGCAACAACACTCTATTTTTGTATTTAATAAAAAGTGCTGCATTTTGAAATGAAAATTAAAAAATTTTAACAACTTTTTAAAAAATGCAGAACTATTTTTTGTTTTGTTTTTATATGTGTCAAATCACAGCCTACAACATTTTTATACTCGGAATTTTTTTCGGTTTGGTATGTCAGTTGGTTTTAGTGGCGTGCATAAAACAGCAAAGTGTAAATTTTTACGTTTACGACTCATAACGTAAAAACTATAAGAGATACAAAAAATTCCCGAGAGGAAGATTTAGTCACAATTTATGTCTTAAATAAGAAAAAAATATCTGGTACAAATATAAAAATAATAAAAGACGGTGAACCGCCCCCTTAAGGGCGCTGCTACCTTGAAGCCACGGCGGGAGCAAGCATAGGGTTTTACAGGTGAAATGATTTTCCACGTGGCTCAGTAACAGTTCAAGTTACTTACATACCACCACTGACTTTTTTGCTCGTCTCGGTGCCGCGTACATAGCCATGGATCGTGTAGGCAGTTATTTTTCAATAACGTGAGAATTGTGGGGAAAAAAGCATTTTACACACAAAAACACGCGGAAATGGCTATTCATAATTTCTTTTCTGCTATTTTAATTACGTAGCAGTATTCTCCTTTTCTCGGGACAGAAAATGGTTTCAGTCCGGAAGCAATATCACAAAAGGTGACCGAGTGCTATTGAAAATAATTTAACATGTAAAACCCTATTCTTACTCCGCCAGGGCTCCGAGGTAGGCAGCGCCCTTAACGACGACACAGCACGCACCTAACACCTCACCCTAGCCTCTAAGAGCTAGACTCAAGTTACTGAATCGGCGCATCTCTCTCCACTGAGCCATTAAACGGTGATCCTTTCATTTTTGACGTAATATGAACGACAAAGGTGTATTGTACACGCCTATACATTTTAAAAGATCGTGGACCAAAGATTTTCTTTTACTTTTAAAGGAATGCAAAGTCACCCATTTTCGGCAACTAGAAAATATGCTTTAATCATTGGTGAACCTGAAATAGGTATACATACGTGTAATGCTCTTTGAATGCTATTCCTAGGAAGAGATAAGGTTAATTCTACTACAGATTAAAAAGAAAATGTTTTCTCTTATTGGAGAGCCTGGCAAGGGGAAAATTTCTGCCGCTTGTTTCGCTGCTATCGCTAAGGGACCAGAAAAATACGAAACTGTAGTAAAATTAAATTTAAATAGGTTTGGAAATGACAGAAGACATTTAACTTACTATTAAAGTGAAAATAAACCAATTTCGCGTTTTAAATTACCAACTTCATGTAACTTAAAATTCAGGAAAGTTCTGATGTGATTGGTCAGTTTGCACCATTAGTGGTACCAGCGCTCAAGCGGCAGAAATTTTCCCTGTGCCAAACTTTTAACATTGATCTTTCAAATCTGTAGGAGAATTAACCTTAGCAGATATCAGTAATGCGCGTTGAACAGTTTTCGAATAATCTTATAACGGCGGAAGCTTTGCACACTGCTCGTCGGCCTTGGCAGACGGCCACCTTAAGAAAAGGGTGATAGTTATTTGGGTAGTGTACTTATTAGTTATGTTCCAGCAGTGTGGCTCTGTACAAGAAAGGATTAAAGCCACGATCTTTCATTTATTTCAAACAATTACAAATAACTCTAATATTTTTTAACCAAATGCTTTGAAATAATTTGAGATTGTGTACAGTCATACGTTACACAATTTTGCCAGAGCGTTTTTTTTAATAATGTATCGTGTGCCAGCAAAAAAAAAATTACTTTGCTTCATTTCGGCTTGATTTGAGAACAAAATATGTGATGTTTCAGGGGCAAAAATATAAAAATCCGTTTGGTTTATTGCAACAGAAAAATTCAGATACAAACGATGATATATAAGTGTTAAAACTGTCAGAGTGAATTTTTGATATGAGTATTAGTTTGCGCTAAAAAAAAATATTTTCGAAACCACTGCAAAACTAAAGAGTGAGGCCTTAAATGTGCGTCATGTACTGTGGAATGTAAATCGCAGGTTCATGTTACAACTTCGACTCAAACTTGTACAACACACTCAAAGTAACTGCTCTCCATATGCCAAGTGTTACTGAAGTGACGGGTGGCAGGGTATTACGGCAACAGCCGAGTAGTAGTTATCGGGAATGTGTACTGGGGCGCGATTGGCCGCAGGGAAGTTTTGGGCAAGACCTTGTACCACTTTCTAGTCGTGCTGTTCGTCCCGGCACTCGCAGCTCCAGGTTCTATACCGCCGCCGTGTCCAAGGTCGGCCGATTAGTCTTCACCCTTTCTCTCTTCGCGACCACATCTCGATGTCCTTAAAAACACATTTGCAACGCTTTATGGGTCATTTTCATAAAATTGTGGAATTTTCAGAAACCTATAAAATTTTTTTTCTTTCTAGATATATTTGAGGGTATTTTTTTGTAGTTAGAGGAGATACTTGGGAAAATAAAAAATGGGTTTTCCAAACATCAAGTACTCCAAAACAAGTAAAATTTATTTATAAAGAATTAAATATGTTAGACCAGTGACAAAAG
>PNEQ01104801.1:0-10907 GCA_003012365.1 Medauroidea extradentata
TTAGCGGGCACAGATGGCGATGCCCCCCAAGGTCATACCGTATTTGCCGGCATATAAGACGACAATTTTTACATATTTTTGGCCCTCAAAAATTGCTACTCGTCTTATATGAGGGTGCAAAAATTTTTGGTAGCCAAAAATCGTTTGAAAGCTAAGCTGTAAGCTGTGGAGTTGTATGATGTTTCAAGGAATTGCGTTTTTCGTCATAAAAATGAAAATGTGTGCCCTGTTTATTTTAATAAAATTTACGGTACAAAATTTTGATGAGCGTCATTCATATAGGCGGTTCGGGATAAAGTGAGCACTAATAAAAGCCCTGCTGAAGTTCTATTTTCAGCCAATACGTATCTTTCCACGCGTAACGGCTAACGAAGGGAAATGTCTAACCTCTCTGGACACATCACTTGATGTTTGCGCGTGTAAGATAAATTGTTCAGTCAGAATAAATCCATAAAGTTTGTTTAAAAAAAGTTTTATTAATTATGTAAAACACAATATTGTCGATTTTGGTTGCTTTTATTTCGATATTGTGGTATTTTATTAAGAAAATACACGGAACTATATTGCGTAATTTCGCTGCCAACCATACAAGCAGTAAAGCAACTGGAGTTAATGTTGAATTGTATGCAGTAAGGACTAGTGATATTTTTCAAAGGTTAAATTTTTAGTGCTCACTTTATTCCGAACGACCTATAATAAAGGACAATTCCTCGCAGCGAAGCGGCGATCGATGCGAGCGCGTGCCGAGATACTTTGCCTCGCCAGCCTACAACTCTCGGGCGGAGAAAACGAGGATCTAGGTCCGCATGCTTTCATCCATTCTCTTGCAAGCACAAGACACTCGGGAGGAAAAATGAGGATCTAGATACCGTACCACACAAAGATGTTAGAAGGATCCAGATGGAGCATGTCGCCGGGAATTGTAACCAAACAAACTCTTGATGTGGCTGGTATCAATATGGCCGACTAATTAAAAAATTTAGGAAATATTAGTTAAGAGAATTGTAAACAGGGCTAAAGTATAGAGTTTTCAACATAAAACATCAATAAAAAAGAGCATAATACATTAATTTACCATAACAAATACCAGTCTGATGTGTACTTTTGAGGTTAAAGCAGTATGGCGGCTGGCAAATTTGGTGGCTACCTCTCCCCCCTCTTGGCTTCACTCCCCTCCCCCTCGTTCAGACCTTATGCTACCCCCGTGGTACCACACATTCGTGTGTCTACTGTCTAGTACTAGGCTGGCGGGCAACAGCACACAGGAATGCGATGACCTTGCAAGCAACTGTTGTTGCCTGGCATTGCCATGTAGTGCGCGGCGTGGCCTCTGTCCGGCGTTGCCAAGTCGCGCACACCTGCCGGGGCCGGCAAATGGAGATATCGCCGGCCGCCGCCGTGCATTTCATTGGCTCTTGGGCACGCGGAGGGCAGTAGTAGCCAATGTTATTCGTTTATGTGTTTATTATGATGTTTAAATGCTGGTAATAAATGCATTGAAAATATATAAACTAAGTTTTTAATGTTTCAGGCAAACGAAAAAAATATTTTTTCTGTCGGGAATTTCAAAATTAGTAATTTATTTTTTCAAGATTTTGTACCTTCAAAACCATGACACGTCTTATATGCGGGATCGTCCTATATGCCGAAAAATACGGTATATATACACATATAGTGTATGTATGTATATCCTTTGCATCTGTGCTACGAGAGAGACAGCAAAATATTATGTTGTAGATATTCCAGAATTTTTCTCATACATATGTAGTATTAATCTCATTAAGGAAACGTAAACAAACTGTTCCAGATGAACCATTTACGCAATTGAGAAGAAATAACAGCAACATGGTATCTTTAGTTAACTTGCAAAGTTCAAGTCGAAAATAAAAGGTAAACAAAACTCCTCTAAATAAATATAAGACAATGATGTTTCATTTCTGTTCCATGTACGATAGTTATTATTTATCATATTTGCCGGCATATAAGATGACCCCGCACATATGATGAGTCATGATTTTAAAGGTACAAAATCTTGAAAGAAGGAAATTATTAATTTTGGAATTCCTGGCAGAAAAATGTCTATTTCTGTTGCCGAAAACATTACAAATTTAGTTCAAATATTGTTAATGCATTTATTACCATTAAATAAACATCATAGGAGACACACAAACCAATAACAATGGCTACTTCTGCCCTTCGGGCGCCCAAGAGCCCAAGAAATGCATGGTGGCGGCACATGTGGCCCGCGACATCATCAGTTGCCGACAGCTGTGCGCTACTTGGCAATGCTGGAATACGGCATGCTGCACACTAAATGGCAACTCTGTGCTGCAACATCTGCTTGCAAGGTCATTGCATTTCTGTGCGCCATTGGCGCCTGCCAGCCAAGCACTTAACACATGAATGTGTGGTACAGTACTTAGATCCTAGTTTTCTCCGCCCGAGAGTTGTGGGCTGGCGAGACAAAGGATCTAGGCATGTGCTCCAGTTGTATTGATCGGCAAGTGACACACGCTTCATTGCGAGGTAAATGTGGCATATGTCACGAATGACAAAATTTTGTACTGTAAATTTTATTTTAAAAAAAGGGGCACTTGTTTTAATTTTAAAACTGAAAACACAATTTCTTGGAACATCATACAACTCCACAGCTTACAGCTTAACTTTCAAAACGATTTTTAGGTTTCCAACAATTTTCACACCTTCATATAAGATGAGTAGCAATTTTTGAAGGCGAAAACTATGTAAAAATAGTAGTCTTATATGTTGGTAAATACTGTATTGTTTATTGTAAATGTGTTACTATTAAATTTACTTAAAACAACACCTTATCTGCGGTTGGAAATCGAGGAAAAAAAACTTTTGAATCTAAGCATGAAATATTTATGAATTTGTATTTTCACACGCGCCGCACAGTGTGCCACACAAACTACTAGCGCGCCACTCGCCGTGCACGAGAGCAGCTAGTCTCGTGTTGTCAGCGACTGGTATCTTCTTCATTATGCAATGTGCTAGGTGCGCGCGGTAACTTTGAGGACCAGCGGGTAGTGCGGGTGGTAGCAGCAAAGAAGTGATGCTGTGTCGAATGTGTGGGCGGTTCGGTACTTACTCGTATACGTTTTGTCGCTCGCCGCACACTTCCAAAACAAAATGATTTAATATCTCCCGCGGGCCACGTCTGCCTGCCAGCAAACACACACGTATATTTAATTACATTGTCTTGTTTGCCCGGTTGTCCACCCGCCCATAGGGCATGACCTCAAAGTGCATGTACTGTGTGCACTTATACAATATTCAGTGGCCTGTAACGTAATGTTTCAAAAAAAGAAAGTCTGTAGTGATCCTTCCAAACCGAAGTGAAATCGTGCAAAGTTCTTTGTTTGACAAAATGAAAATGCTACATTTAATGAAAGACAATATGTCTGTTGCAAAAGTTGGCCAAAGGTACAGAAGCTAAACCTTTTTCCTTATCCACATTTAAAGGGGTGTAAAATTTTACCTTTACTTGTGAAAAAAAATTGCACCAAGTCTATTTTAGTGTAATCAGTGATGCTGTATTATGAAACTGCTAACACCCTTAAGAGGAGACCTCGACTAGCACATGGATGGCGTTGCAGCATGTCTCACGTATTCTTTTTTTTTACCCGAAACGCTTAACTTATTCATATTATGTTTGTCTACAAAAAGTACACACACTTGAAACTATGCTTTTACGTTTTCAAAAATTCAGCTCAATTGTTAGTAGAAACATGATTTTCGGGCCTCTCAAAGTGGCTAAAACAGTTTTTTTTTTTTCGTAAAGTGCAAAGCGAGAGACATGCGTTGGTCTTTACTTCATACTATTCAAAAATAAAACGTTGTGGTCACCATTTAAAGTCACGTAGGAAAAAGACTACATGGAAAACCTTGCACAGCAGTTGGGTGCACTGCGAATAGAGGCAATATGCTTCTTGTCAAGCATGGGACACTGGCTCTTATCGCCACGCTGTTCCCCACACGTCAAAGGTGGAAATTCGGCACCGGCGAAGACTCCTCTCAATTAGAGTCAAAATATTATTTAATTATAATCCTTTATGTTTCTGTAATTATATGCACGTCATACAATCAAGAAATATTTACAGACAATTGAAAAATATTCACGCCTATGTAGTCGCAGGTTCCACTGTTATTTTATGCGTTTGACACAGATAAAGTACACATCTTACGCGAGAAATAGTGTTATCAGATGTTGTTCTATCAACGCTTGCGGCGACACTCCTTTTTCGCACAGTTCTTTGTCCTTGGCAGTGTAGGATGAAGAAATAGCATGGTGCATTAGGCCATGTTGTGTTGCAACGTCAGCAGTGGCTAACCACCTGGCTCGTCGCGCGCTGTTGCCAGTCACTGTGTCCTCGCACTCGCAGTGCGGCTGCCGCTGTATCTAACATTCGCCGCATTGCACACATGGTGTGGAATTTTTACCGATATTCAAAAGTTGTGGGAGATTTTATGAACATATTAAAGATCTGTATCTCACACAAATACTGTAGTATGTGGGGTTAGGGGTTAAATTGTAATTTATAAAATGTATACGGTGGTTTATGTAGGTTATTAAGATACAGTAGAACCCTGTTATATTGTTTTTCAAGGGACCTGTGAAAAAAAAATGTGTTGTATGCAGGAAAAGTTTATAAGCAGGAATCAGTATTTTTGCACCAATAAATGGATTTTACACAAAAGTAACTTCAAATTCAATAGTTTATGTACAGTAAATAAGCCTGTAATGAGATTTATAGAGGCTATAGATACTGTGCTATCAAACATGATGAATACATACAGTGTGTGTATAACAGAGGCTTTCCCATTTGTAGGTAGGTTCATTACCATCATCTTTAGGATCACAGAAATGTACTCTTATGATGCATTCCCAGACATTAATTAGTTTTGTACTGATGTTTTTAGTCTACAGCTAAGTTATTTTGTCTAAAGTAATACAGTTAAGAAAAATTTTATCCGAGTTGTGGTTAATGTCTGAGAAAAAAATGATGTTATACGCAGAAAATTAAAGTACCTGTGTTTTTATAAGCAGGAAATGAAAGCATTATGCTTTATGGAAAAATGGTGGGACCAAAGAAAAGTGATGCTATTAGCAGGAATGTTATAACAGGGTTCTACTGAATCTTGAATATATGCGGTTGGCGTTATACAAGGAGTTCCTGGAACAAAATACCACGGATATGGCGGGCCAACTATATACATATATATTTATATATATGTAATTTAATTTATTTTACAAAGATTCAGTTTTTCATAAGCGTTTAGATGCAGCAGATACTGCATACAGTTATAAATGATTTCTCATTGTTTGTTAATGTTTCACTTGTACGATTTTCAGTGATGTAAGATTGTGTGTATATTGGGCATGTTACTAACACATATAACATTTTTTTTTTTTTTAGAAGAACCCATGTCCAGCGGTACTAATGAGGATGATTCTCCTCGTCTCATTCCACAACAGTTATAAATACACCATCCACATCAACAAGGAACTCGTCTTCACACCCATAAGTAGCAATTGTGGAACAAGAGTTAAGGGTGCGGTTGACCTCAGTTTTCATAGTCTTTTTTTATTTTTATATTTTTACCAAATATTTTTTTTTCTTATGTTAAACATACATTGTGATTTTAAAAAAAATTTTTTTGTACTTCTGAAAAATTTTTTATATTTTTTTAATTTTCATTTCAAAATTCAGCATTTGTTATTAAATACAAAAGTATTCTATTTTTTGTTTTTACATATGTCAAATGATAGCCTACATCATTGTTTAACACAGTGAATTTTGTCGGTTTGGTATGTCAGTTGGTTTTAGTGTTGTACTTAAAACCGTAAAGTGCAAATTTTGATGTTTACTACTCATTACTCAAAAACTATGAGAGATACAAAAGTTTCCTAAGAGAAAGATTTAATCACAATTTATGTTCAAAATAAGAAAAATACAATAATAAATAAAGACGTTGAAAACTGAGGTGACCAGCGCCCTTTAGGATTTTGTAGGGCTAACTTTATTTTACAAGTGAAGAAGAGAGGAAGAATGAGATACATAAAGTATAAGTGACAGATGTGGTTCTTCCTCAGACAGAAGGCAGAGGATGAATTTCCACAGGACAAACGGCGAAGGCAAGAACAGGACCAGGAGGTAGAATATATCTGGAGTTTGTACAAAAAGTTGGCATAGGGAATCTAGAAGTGAAACACCAGGTTTGCATGTTAAAAGTGTGTTGTTTTAAACAGTAAATTCAGAATTGTTTAAAACAATATACTTTGAATAAAACATATTTCAAACAAAATGTTTTAAACATGTTTATTTATATATATATATATATATATATATATATATATATATATATATATATATATATATATGTATATATATATACATATATATATTTTTAAACAAGCTTTACTTTCATTATTTATGTTCACATTTAAATATTGGTATTGCCATACCAAGTATTTTTTTGTGCCTTTCAGTCATACCTTTTAGAATGACTTGCAATGAGATAATGATGCTTGAGATGAAAATGTCAGTATGCAATTTTTGTAAGCTGTGATATACAAAACTAAAACCTAACCAATTATATTAATGTTCTATTGCTTACAACATATTCACAAAAAGGTAAATTATTTATAATACTAGTTTTTAAAAATGTTCTTTTCCACTTTTAAAGACAACTGACAAGCAGACTTTATAAAATTCAAATAAAAAAATAGTGGCAAAAATGTTAATATAAGACATCATGATCAGACTCATTAGTGATTGCACTATCAAAATAAAATGTATTGTGTTTGTTAGTTTAGAGAATGGAAAACAAATACCTTCTACATACAAAAACCAGGTTGTTCAGTGTGTATAAAATAAAATGTTTCCCTACACAAAAGTTACTAATAATTTTGGAATTTCTGCTAAAAGTAATAATTAATTTGCTTATAAACCATATGTTTAAAATTGGTGTATTATAGTGGTTTTGTTTAAATACATGTAAAAAAAACAGGGTTTATGATTGGACACCCCCCCTTGCCCTTCGAAGCAGAGAGAAGAGGTACATCAAGAAAAGCTGGGGCCTTACGAATCTGGACTTCTGCAGCTAGGCCATCATTCTCATTTTCCAGGAATTTTGATCTACTAGACATTTGATGTAACATGACTTTGCTTATTCTGTTACACAAGAAATTGTTTTCTTAATGCTGTATATGCTGTTATATTGTCAGTACACTCCTAACATATGTTTGACTCGAATTACATATATAAAACCCTCTTAAGAAGATTGAATAACTTTTACAACTCTGTAAATAATATTGAAATTTGCAAGTTTGAATTTTTCTGTCCCGTCAGAAACTTCTTAACAGGGTTTTACCATTGTTATGGAAACACTTGAAAATTTGTGTGAGCATTTCACCTAAACAAAAAGAGGTATTAAAAAAGAAAGGCAAGTTATGTGTATGAAATCAGAAACATTTATTACTAAAGTTTGTTACAAAAATGCTGTCAACAATTTGTACAATTACCAACTGCAAGTAGTTTCTCAATCGATTCATGGTTTAGTTATGTGCACTGGAGTACCACCATGAACCAAGGTTTTGCTGACCGTTCAGTCTGGTTCCTGAAAATAAAAAAAAATACAGCATGACATAATTGCTAACATTAGTATACAGTGATAAGTGATTTTTATTCCCCTTGGAATGGGAGAGGAAATGAAATAATTGCTTGAATGTTCAATAAAATTTTTGTTTATACATTGAACAATGCAATATCAAGTTCTCAAGTAAAAGAAAGTCATTGTGGGGATAGACAGAGAGACAAAAATTTCAGAAACATTTTAAGGTTTTAGTGAACACCTGTTGATACAAACAGCCAAAATTTTGGTCCCTTCAGGTTTGTATTAAAAAGGTTTGACTGTATGTATTTAATTACAAATTACATTTATGAAACTCAACATTTTGCATTTAATACTTCACAGCAGGGATGTGTCAATTTTCCTTTTTTTTTTTTTTTTTTTTTTTTTTTTGAGGAGGGGGGGGGATTAAAAATTCACACATTTTCGGTTAACTTTCATATTACTGAACTTACATTTGGAATGAGAGAATAATATAATGGCCTTTCTCAAAATGTTTTTCGATGATAACTATCAAAACCTATGTGGGATGTTTTTGTGGTGTTTTATTTACATATATGCAAATTTGAGAAATCTATAAACTTCAATTTGTTAAATTACATACATATTACAAACACTTTATTTTATGTAATTATAATTAAATGGGTATGATGGAGATGGAACAGGTTCCACTTTGTCAACTTTCAGGGAAACAGGAAAAACTTTTTGGACCTTAAAATTGAATGGGTAAGCTTAATTAGACATTTGTTTGTTGGGATTTAAGGAAATGAAACATTACCCGAAAAAAAAACAGTACATTTTATGTACTCACACTTATATGCAATCAAAATGGATGGAATGTTTTCCATTTTATAATCTCATTGAGCTAAGGGCATTCTGAAACTCTATGAAACAATTTACAGGTGTGTTGATTACTATAATAGCATGTTTTGTGTTATAATATTGACACTGTACTAACCACATACGTATTTACAATGGTGTATGTTGTACATTTACAACACTGTAGACTACATAAACAAAAGAAACACTACTGCAGCAATTCTCGAGGCCAACAGTCAATCATGCCATAACGTTGAAGTTAAGAAGGGAATGATTTTCTTTTACATAAAAAATTCAAATTCCTTTAGCGGTGTAAGGATTCCTAGAATCATTTCTTTCTTTAAGCTACATATAAAGTACTTGTCTAAATCAGTTCGTTTTCTGTAAAATATGGAATGTCTTCCTTTTCATCTCACCCATTCAATTGTGCTTACTCTGAATTTAAAACCTGACTTTACATGGTACAGTATTAGTCAATTTTTTAAATAAAATAAATTGTACCTACTTGACACACTTTTCACAAAGAAAAAGTGTTTTCGGTTGACCATTAATCCAAATGAAACCTAATTTTAAAAGAATTGACCACCTTCACTGTAACAACTTTTATGTGCACCATCTCTTTAACGTAAATTGTCTGAATATAAAATTTCTTGTATAAATACAGTTTTTGTTGCATTTCACAATTGTTCTTTAAAACCAAGTATGTTTCGAACAACATTCCAATTACTGTACATATAACATTTTGTGAAGTATCTGGCCTCACCAGCACCTTTATAATTTGGTTTGTTTTAGTGTTTTTGAGCCCTAGGCTTATACATAAGGAATTTATATATTTTTTTCGGAGACTTAAAACCCAAGAAGGCGTGTCAGTTGCATTTGAATGCTGCCAGTCTGTTAAGACCACATTTTTGTTGGTTACCATTCAGTTATTAATGTACAAGTGTAAGGTGGGCACGATTATGGTAAAAACGGTGTGGAGTCGTTACCCGGCTTTCTGCATAAAAGGAGCTAGTTTCCACCTTGTTGTTCAGTGCGTGTTAAATAGTGTGTCATGAGTAATGTTCCTTTTTATAATTTTTAAATATATATTTTATTTCATTTTCGACTTTTGCAACTGCCTGAAACATTCAAGGAAGGACTATTACTGCAAGAAATCTCCACCTAAAGAATTAAACCACATTTTATAGGGGACTTCGACTATTTGTAAATGCAATTTATGTAATTTTAAAAACTCTTTATATTAACGATTTATGCGTGGCAGTCAGATAACTCGATTAACCTAAGATTTGTCAGATGAGGTTAAAGTTGTAGTTTGTATGAGGGAAAGTGTGCATTTAATCATGTCAATTTACTTGTATGACTTCAAATAAGTTATTTTAGTTCAGGGTAAACTTGGAGACAGTTATTTAAGGGCGAAATCATTTGAGTTTAGCATCACTTGTCGGGTGTCATTTTAATCCTTATTAAATTTGCCAACATTTCTCTCTCTTGAATTTTCAGGGTAATTTTGTGGGCTGAAGTATTATTCGCATTGTAAGATTTATTTGTAGCTTACAGCCTCAACCGAGACACTAGGGGCGCGACAGGCTGGTGCTGGGAGAGGGTGAACAAAGACTTATGAATGTGTGGATTTTTCAGGGAGTCACAATGACATACTTTGAAACTGACTGCTCTCCAAGTTAATGTATCACTCTGCCGACAGCGGGAATTAAATTAAATATATATCTCAATTGTAAGTGAAATATTTGCTTATCAAAAATAATGATACATAATTTTTTGAGCAACTTTAGTTTGCACAGGTTTTAAAGTGTAATTTTGTTTGTTTTGGCCTTGGTGAATTGAGAGTTCTCGGATGTTTGATAGTGGAGGACTAGTTCCTGCCCGCCATATTGGTGGCGAGAACGAGTTCCTCGCCCCAGTCTTGTTACAATGAGTCGGTTGATAGGACGTGTTTTTGCTGACAAGAGTAAAGAAAGGGTGCGGCAATATGAGGGTGACGTGTAAATATCGCGATAGGCATTGTGGTTAATTAAATGTCTTGTTTTTATTTATCTCCAACAGTTTTGGTGGTTCCGCAAACTGTGGTCACGGCGGTTGCGATGTAGAGATGACGAATTGTATGTTTTGAATTTGAACTTTTTTTTTTCTTTCCCGCGTCCGACAACTCATTCAAAACAACCCGGCCACAATGTGTTAGTCAATCTTTCAGCTGCCACGCCCATTTTCTCTGCAACTTTGAATCTATTCATTTTTTTAAATTAAAAGTGATGTAACGGCCAGGAACTTCACCTCTTTCATTTGTTTAGGGCTCGAACCCACGGACTTACCCTAGATTTAAGAATGGCGGGAAATAGGCTGCTAGGCTAACAAAGTAATGTAACAGACAGAAGTACAAGTACTTACAGTTGATACTTGTAAATAGGTACACACACGAA
>PNEQ01104802.1:0-10926 GCA_003012365.1 Medauroidea extradentata
GCAGGTGGTTATCATGGAGTAATACAATCCATGCGGCACCCGAGGAGGCCTTTTAGCGCTGCCGCCACTGTATTGTATTTCGCCGCCCTGCCCGACAGCCACGGCGCCGAGGAGTGAGTGGGAAGGGGGTGTCCTAGCTCCGCCACCACAGTATCGTACTACACCGCCCAGCCAGACAGTCGCGGCTCGCAACAGTACTGTATACCATCTAAATTTTTTCCTTGATGCAGCAGTTTACTAATCATTCGCAAATACTATTATTTTGTTGATATCTATTAACTAAATATTTTTTTTTATTTACACTGTACGGTCAATGCAGGCAGTCTGGCTAAAGCAGCCATTCAAATGATGCATGTTAATGCAAGAAATCTGACGTCATATGCTTGTGGGAACTCCGGAACAGTGTCTTGTTCCCTCACCATGCGTCAGAATAACATGATCCTCTAGCGTGGCAACGCACGTGCATGACTGTCTGTGTTGCATGTGTTACCTGTGTGAGGAACAGATGGAAATTCCAAAATATGGGCTGCAAGACAAGCAGACTTTGCAACATGGCTTTAATTATTGTAACTGGCCATGCCCACTGTACTGAAGGTGCTTTATGCATATACCTTCAATTTACTGCAGTAACCAAACAGCAATCTTTCAATTCTAAAGATTACTAAAAGTTTATGCAGGAGCAACAGAAATTTTAAGGAAGCTACATTACATGTGAAACAATTTTGTCCTGACTCGCCAATGGTCTGTGAACTCAGGGATAAACTAGGTACAGCAATTTTAGTACAGGTGCAAGAGGAAATGCAAGAATGAGCTTCGATAGGTAATTTGAGAAGTTGCTCGACGAGGTCGGCAAAGGTATGGGAGCAGAGGTCGGGAAGATGCTGTAGCATCACCGTTGGAGAAATATGAAGAATGTTTAAAAAATTAAAAATAACAATTAGTATTAAGTAGTTTTTCTCAAGCCAGTAAACGTTTGATGGGGAGTAAACTATCGAATTTGTTGCTTTTACAAATGATCAATATTTATTGTTTCTTAATTATTCACTTATATCGCATATTAATGATTTGTTTTCATATACCACTTAACATTTAATAGTACATAATTATTGTAACGTGCTTTATGTTCTATAAGCACAAAAATTGACATTTAATGCCCAATGCCAGCATTATTGACAGTATAGAATATTACATTCTATGGCATAACTCAATTGTTTGAGGCTTTCACTGACTGAGTCCTAAACCCCCAGTGAGCTCACTGCTTGTATTTATTGTATTTTGAGCATTTGAATTACTGCACTTTATTTACACTTATGTCTCCTGTTATAAGGCAAAATGAAATTATTACTTTTGGTAATAATTCTAGTGTGATAGCTAATAAGATAAGTGGGGCTGTACTAGAGATGAGAGTCTAAATATGGTGGCAGTTATTGATAATGCACATGCACACACACTAGATTCCAGGGCTGACTGTATGTCGCACACTTGGCGGAGAACCCGGACCAGTTAAAATGTCTGTAGCAACATTCTGATGCGCGACAACAACACGCTCAGCCTTGTTGAGGTTTCGGGAATGACTGCTGTGATGTGATAGCAGAGGATAGTATGAGGCACCCCCTCCCCTCCCAAAAGCTGCTGCCAGTTATGGGTGCTCGGCTCGTGTGTTGGGGATAAAGGCGACCATGAGAGGATGCAGGTAAGGGCCGATGTCACACAGCCACCATCATATTGCCAATGACGCAAATGTGTAGGCATACAACTACATGCTGACACTCCTGGAGGCAAATCTCTCGAAGCTTCAAGAAATCTTTGGCAACATTATTGTACAACAGTAAGGGGGATATAAGTATGTGCCTTGTCCCCCGTATAGTTAACCTAACTGTGCATTACTTACGTTACTAGTGCCAGTACAGTGTGTTGGGAAGTTCAGCGTTAGGACTATTTTATCTGCCCTCTATATCTCCTGCCTTCCGATTCTAGTGAGCTTCGGATCTAGATTCCATTGTTTGCACTCCCATCTAGACCATTGTGGTAGCAAGGGGACAACTTAAGAGCTCAGCTATCGTTACAGTATGTGGTTCCTACCAACTTTTCTAGGGCTCTTTTGGATATTCCCTTGAAACTGTCAATCTAATCTCACTCAGAGACAGGTGTGGAGGCTCCAATGGCCTGAAGGTATGTAGAAGGCCACCTCTCTTCTTTTTTTCTGGATATGCTACAGCGGGTTTCAGCGAGGTGCTTTGCACAGGGTTGTTAAGCAGCTCGGGCATCATGACAGCCTTCTCCCATCATCGCTGGAAAATGAAGATAATATGAGAACACTTGTCTCATATAAGATGTTCCATAAGTGTAATAATGCTAATTTCATGTTTTCAGTATTTTTCCAGTGATGATTTTCCTTATGTAACATTGTTACTTTATACAATAGTATATGAACTAGTTTTTACAGCGCATCCCCGCCAGGCTTTGCTTCGTATCTGTGGCAGCAAAAAGAGTCGTCGATGCAAGATGATTGTAGGAGGAGATGGGACATGTTTGGTCCACCTTGGGTCCTTCATCAGTTTGCTTTGAATCATTGTAGTTTTCAATACTTAATGTGATTCATGCGAACTTTTTTCGTTGTTGCTAGACCCAGGACTCCTCACCACCTGCCGGCCACTGTGTCCAGGGGCTTAGTTTGTTACACATACTTTTTCACCACTTCACAGCTAGCCTTGCGCTACTTTTACCACATTGCCCACTGGCTGGCCTTCTGCATAGTCCAGTTATATTCCTACTTCATCCTGGTGAGTAAATCATATAAAATAACTTCCCTCCCCCATATTTTATTGATGTAGTGTTTGCTCACCATTATCTCCAGTAACACTTTGATTACGTATTAGTGCATTGTAGCGTGTAGACTGGCCCTGACTAGTCTCTGAAAAACTGCTACTTGGAGGGTGAAAGAACTGCTTGGTAATGTAGATTGCCCTATGGTCGTTGGCCAGTCGACCCTAAGAAGGGTTTTCCCCACAGCTTCTGCCGTGTACCCTCCCGTCATCTAACTCATCTCATCTCTCCTCCCTTATAGTTGGCCTATTCCCATAATAACCTTGACACTCATATCCTGTCTGATGCACCTAGAGTGTTACTCTTATCACCATTACATTCCCAGTAACCCCCCTCCCTCATTTGTCAATAAAGTAAGAATGTAAAGTGGTACAAATAAATTGTAAATAAAGGCTCAGCACTTGTTAATTTACCCAAGCAAAATTGTTTATAACAACTTTTATCCAACCGTTGTTAATAGCTGGTAAGTTCATTTCCTATCTGCCACATGCACCTATAAACATAAATTTGTACACTATTGATTTAGCTTATTTTGCCCTAGAATTATTCATAACTTTGTGTCTGAAATATCTGTGTTTAAAATATTCGGGAGAGTATTTATTCTTTTTATTTCTTTTTGAGGAATATGGAGGCTATAAATTAGCTTCATATGATTTAGAATTTTCCTTCATTATCTGGTTCTGATTAGAAATCAACCACAATAATAAACAAATATGAACACTGACTGCTTCACTGCAAGCCATAAAAATTTAGACTGTGCGACCGCCTCGCAGCATAATTGAACTTATGGCAGGAAAGACAAATTGCAGACATCCTAGGAGCTAAAATATCAGGCAGAGTACTACTTTGTACTTAAGTGCTTCGTATACAAGAATGATCAACAACTATGCATTAAAAACAAAAGTGAAAATTATTAATTTTGGCCAGCTGGCTACATAATTTACACACTGTGTGGCATAGACATAGACATTATTGTCCCAGCATCTCTGACTTAAATATGTAGAAATATTATTTTAAGTACAATGAACAACTTTTTACCAGAAAGCACATGTGTGTACACACAGAGTTCCTTGCAATTTAGCATGGCCCCTTTAATGAAGTGAAGGAATTTAAAACAGCCAACTGGCGACATCGTCCAGCACAATTCCCACACGCTAAAATCAGAGGACAGACCCCATCCGGAATCGAACCCGGATCACCTTGGTGGTTGGCTTGAAACAAGTGCTCTAGCCACTGCGCCAACTGCACTTCCATGGTCACCTTAATGAACATGTCTATGTAACACAGCCAGGCCGTGTGGTGCGATTTTGGGGTATTTTTAGACATGATAAACCATCAATGTCCAGTATCAAACTACATCTCTCCGTCATCATCTACACTGCTTTGTACAGAAGTAATCTGCCTTATATGTACTATATATTGTTGTAAAATTTAATATATTTTTAATGTATGGCCGCACTCGTGCAGTGGTCAGACCACTATGCCTCCCACCATGTTGATCCAGGCTGAATTCCCAGTGGGGCAAACCCTAATTTTTGGCATTTGTGTGGAAATTTGATGAATGTTGCAGTTAGCCGGCCTGCTTTCTGGGGAACTTAAATATGCATTCTGTTTCTCCTTCGTTCAAGAGCCTAATTCCATGTTATCCCACAGATGTGTGATATCCTGCCTTAGGGTTCACTGCCCACTAGATAAAAACATATTTTTATTGCTTTACTTGTTAGATAGCATAACCAAAACTATTTTGAAATTACAAACACTCATGCTTTTATACTGATCGACTATTTTGAAGCAGAAACAAAAGGGGTAGTTGACTGTCACAGTCTATTGAACAAAACTTGTAAAGATGGTAAACAAATAATCATTTGCTTACCAGAGTTCTGAAGGTGATGCACTACCAACCTCAACTGGGGAATTCATTGTAGATTATGAATATTACTGTGTTTCAAGACTAGTGAACTGCGACAAAGCTCGATGGAGAGTTTCATGTGCTTATTATAAGCCTACATACAGCACGAGGTGGCGCAATGGTGACGCAGGCTCGCATTCGGGAGGATCTGGGTTCGATCCCTGGCTCTGGCAATTCTGATTTTGGTTTTTTATGGTTTCCCAAACTCGCTCCAAGTGAATGCTGGTATGATTACTTAACACAGGACGTGGTTGACACCTCTCTCAGCTCCTGTCATTGTACCAAGTTGTGTCTCACTGTCTCTATTGACCTCGCTATCGATGAGATGTAAGGCCCACTTAACTTACAGTGCCTTATTATGGGCCTACATACAGTCCATTGAAAATTAATTTTAAGCTAATGTTTTGTTAATTTTTATTAATTGTTAAATTATGAAGTGGAGTTTTGTTTTGTTTAACCTAATTTTTTTCTCCTGAGCTTTCAAGTGTCTTATAATATTGTTAAGTTTTGTAATTTATTGCTGTTGAATAACTTTTCCAGCATAACATTTTTATCTCAGAGGAACTATGATTCAAATCATAGCATGGATGCATTTGCATATGTTTGTATGTATTTTTAATTTTCTCTGTCCAGTATGTGTATTAATGTATATTACAAGTTATGGTGACTTGTTTTTCAAGGATTTTTTTTATATTTTAGGTCATCACCATTAGTGATGAGGATGATGATGATGATGCACCTAACCGTCTGCAGAAAGCAGGACACAGTTCTTGGGTATGTACATTTACTGATTTGTATATCGACCACAAAAGACCAAACTGTGTCAGGGTGTTGCTTACATGAAAGGAAGAAATTTGAGATGTGACACCCATGGTCCGTTTTAAATATCAACTAGTTCTTAAAGGTAGATTCGGAGACACACATTTCTTCATGTCCACCAGGTTGTTAAATGTTACAACTAAACATTTCTGTGGATTTTACAGAAAAACAGTTGGTCCTAGAGAGTTGCAGCAAGAGTGCCTTTTTTGGCTTATTATGTCTCACTGCCTAATACATTGTTATATAATATGTCTACAATAACAGGGTGTAAATTACTATTTTTTACATAATGGAGGTGAATACAACAAACCAAATCATTTTATGCATGATATTGAGTTGTTCTTCTAACATGAGTATTTTTCACAATATTTCCAATAACTTGCTTCTTGGATTCTGTCATCAAGTACATCTAGAGCCATTACAAATATTTTTAACGGGTCACTGCTATCAGACCTCATATTTTTTCCTTTTCTCATCAGCAATACCCTCGTACATTATTTTTCCACATGTTTGTGAAATATGCTGTTACATTCTGCATATGGGTAGCCTTTGAAGGTCCCATTGAATTGTATGCAATATGTTCCGCTATAGGAAAACAATTAAGCTGTTTTGAATTTTTGCTGGAATACATAAAAACAAAAACAGTGCAGATCTCAAAAAATATTTATCTTCATATTCATTGTGAAATCACATTTTATACTTTACCTAGGAAATTGTAATTTTGTTTGTTTGTGTAACTTTAAAACTGTTTCTTTTTGCAAGTCAAGTTATAGTTTATAATTTATTTATGTGCATATTGTGTTTCATGTTTTCAAAATAATGATAACACATTATGAAACTAATTAAAAATCCTCACAGGAACACAAACAAGACCAAAGATATGGCAAACAATTGGCTGCATTGAAGCTCATTATAATGTCCAGATACAATACATCAGTATCATATTGCATTGTAAGCTGCAAATTGTAACATGAGTACAATATACTTTCTACCATTTTGATTATTTTGTCAGGAGAAATCTCATAAATGTTCCCAACATTCAAACAAGTGAATTTATATAGTGGGTTTTCTGTTTCTTGTATTGCATCAGTAAAAAAAACTGGAAGACAAAAAAAATTGAATACAAGCATATCATAAGTGTAATAAAATATCAAGTTTTTCCGTTTAATGAGAAAATTATTTAAAGCAACTAGTACGAGATGGTGTACACATCACATAAGAAAAGCTAATTAATTGTGGAAAACCTCTACATGTACGCAAGCAGCCATATATTGTGAATTGTGTGACCAATGCTATATTCATAATTGAAAGGAAGAGGCCATTAGGATATCGGTATGTACAAAAGACAGTTGCACAAGTACTTACGTGTTGGTACTTGACAGATACACACAACAATATAGAGGTGACACAAAATTGCGGAAGTGCATATCGCGACGTTTCTTTCCTTAGAGCAGGTTCCTCGGGCGAAGAGACATGGCTGACTGTGGTGTGGCTGCCAATGCATCAATACTGTTGCACCTAGCAGCCAATGGTTGAACAGATATGAGGTGGGAGATTCAAAAGCATCATGTAGAAGAGGATGTGTAGAGGTTTATGAGGAGATGTGAGTGAAATGGTTGTGGGAAACTGACTGACTGGGGATGTCATCTTATATTGAGACCTGGTGGTTGCCTGGATATATAAATTATTCAATTGCCCGCTTTGAGGATTTGCTGCTTGGGTGGCGGAAAGGGCAGTGGTTGGGTTGGGTGTTTAATATTGTCAGGTTCTTATTTTTTAAAAATTGTGGAAGATTCGAAAAAAAAAAAGGAACTTGCAGACGTACGAGATTTAACAACACTGTTAGTTAAGTATAAATACACTTTAAAAACTGTCAGGCATATCTATGTTTACCAACATACTCTGTGTCTAAATAAGTGTTTACTTTTTTTAAATTTCATTGATACATGTAAAATAGTTTGGAAACATATGACAACTATGCTTATAAACTGATAGAGGACGTATCTATTCATACCTACTTATTCTGGGGCCTAAATACGTGTTTGCATAATTTAAAGTGAATATTTGTCTGCAACAAAATTTATTTTTATGTATACCACACTTAAACCATCTCCATTACCAGTGCATCTATAGCTCAGTCGACTATGGTGCATGACATACTTACCAATGCGGAGGTTGCAAGATTGAATCCCACACAGGAAACTAAAAATGTTTCATTTGATTAAAAAAAATAAAATCATAAGGACCACTATCCCATATGCAAACACAATCAACTTTGCCCTCAACAGCATCAGCAACACTAACGCGCACTATCAGACAACTATGTCAACAAACATGGCGAACGCCGACTGCAGCGCCGCCTAGTGACAGAGAAGAAAACGAAGTGCGACACCAGCATTGGCTACCTGCCAACGATGGAAACATGATGTCAGATCACGAACTGGGAAAAAAACTTCATTGCACGCAGACGACGTAAACAAACATGGCTGCTGTGTAGCAGCTGATGAGCTAGAAAAATAAGTGACAATAAAAAATAATCAACATTTTAAAGTGTTAAAGCTACTTGATATAAGGCAGACCAAAATCTAGACACACAAGCATTGGAACCATTGCAGACATTGAATTAAGCTATTTTGGGTGCAAGGGTCAAAGGAAAGAAAGTCTTGTCAACATTGAAGCAATCATCATTGGATAATATACAGTATACTTTTATTAAATAAATTTGACTTGTAAATGTTTTTACTATCTAATCTTTTCACAAATAGGCCTGTATATTTATATTCCAGCTTTGAGATTTACTGTTATTTGCCACTGCATAGCAAAAAGGTGCCTGCATTCATTTTGTAATTTTGTTGTGAATTAGCTTTTTCAAATGTCAAACACCCATCATCTTTTCCTTTGCCACAATGCACTGCAGTGAACCTTTATTATGGATTCATCTTACGGACTACGCACAAAGCGCTATTCTCACATATTTTACTTTTTCCCCCTTTGTTAAACTGCAATTGTCTTACTGGTGCAACACAATTCCAAAAGCAGTAAATTATTACTGGTATATATTTTTCAAACACAAAGTAGGTATTTAATATGAAGTGAATGTTTC
This sequence comes from Medauroidea extradentata, assembly GCA_003012365.1. Taxonomy (NCBI): domain Eukaryota; kingdom Metazoa; phylum Arthropoda; class Insecta; order Phasmatodea; family Phasmatidae; genus Medauroidea; species Medauroidea extradentata. Next base: position 8,658 of record PNEQ01104802.1, read on the forward strand.
ATCAGTGGTAAAAACAATATATTTACTTCCAAACATGTTTAAACAGCCCCAAAAAATTTTAAATGATACAAACTGTGTGTGAAACAACACATAAATAATAAGTTATACTTACCAATGCCAGGTGATTGACACAAATCACTATTAGTAGAGTCCAATGCAATCACATTCAAGAACTGCTGGCACAAATCACTGTCAGTTAAGTCTAATCCAGTCACACTCAGGAACTGCTGCATGGTCTACGAATTCAAAAAGTTTCACATAAAACAGTATACAAATACAAAGAGGCGTAAACATTGGGTATACAGTCACAAACATATTCTCCATTTTGTATAGGTCAAGGGTCACTTGATCGTAGGCACAACATACACATGTTTGGATCAGGATTTTTCTGCTGTACAGCCCGATCAGCACTCTACCTACCTATATATTAATGCTATGGTGTGACCCAACAAACAGTTTTATAACAGTTGTGATTGCAACTACACATTGGTCGATGTAGGTACATTGATCTTTATTATTCAATTGTAGTTAGTTTGGACATGTTTCAAACAAAACAATTAAAATCAAAATTCAAGGAGAAAAGGTTAACAATTCAAGCATTTTCCCGCATTCCAATTAATTCAAGGATGTGTGGCCACCATGATATTTACAATGGAAAACATTGGTATATTTGCATTTAAAATTAAAAATGAATCAACCTATCAATTTAATAGCTATCAAAATTTAAAGTTAACACCGAAAAATATAATAAGGTATACCTAATATCCACATCTACATATAAAAGAAGCAAAATACACTTTGCCGCAAGGAAAAATTACGTGACCAATGGGGAAAAAAAAGAAGAAAATTAAGGCGTGTTTATTTACACAGAAAATTATACAAGATATCAAAATTTTGGGATGGTGTGGGATTCCAGCCTCAACACCTTAACTCCGAGGTTCGTTGGAAAATTACTTCTCTAATGAATGTTGAAGTTTCCTTTGAACTTTGTTTACAAGATACCCAAAACATTTTGCAGATATTTTGACGAGAAATTTCTCTATGAATTCATGAAATTTCAGTCACGTATGTAAAATTTACTGTGCAATGCTGTAGTTATACATGTCAGGTTAAAAAATTAATTAATTAATTAATTTCCCTTACAAGTTACAGAAAATTATCTTAAGTATGCAAGGCAAATTTACTTATTTCAAACTGCAAATTATTGATCTTTTGCACAAAAAAGGATGTCATGCAACATAATTTTTGTAAGAAAATACTACGGTACTTAAAGATTGTTAAGGTTTGAATCAGAAAAATTCATTAAGAGTTAGTGAAATATTTGTTATTGACAAAAAATGTGTCGTGTTAAATACCCCAAATTTTTACCTGAAATTGCAAAAGCATACAGATATAATAAAGTACAACATTAAAATACACCAGGTTTCAGGAATAGAATTACTAGACACCATCTCTTGACACGGATGTCTATTTTATTTTTGCACCTCAAAAACTGTCCGTCTGGGTTTTATCAAAAATGCCAGAAAAGTGGCGACAAGCACACGCTTCCTGCTAAAATGTAATCTCTTTGGAGAACATTACGTTATTCGTTCTACATTTGTATACAGCACCTATATAGAATAGCCGTTATTGTTATTGCCTTGTGTAACAAAGATAATTCCGCCACATTATGCTAAACAAAAATAGTGTGTCGAAGTAAAGAATTGTGTTCTTGTTTAGTTTAATGTGCGAGACGTTATATTTTGTTGTGCACATGCACAAAAATTATTTTTGTAAACAATATTTGAACAGTGATTTTTACTTTTGTTTCACTTAACAAGATATTAAAGCAACTTATTTGTACATTTCAATTAAAAAAGTTATTAATAATTTTTCATGTCTATTTTATTTTTAGATGTATCAGGATGTCTACAAAGTCTAGAGAAATAATTTTAGTTATCTTTAGGAGATCTTTTAGGAACCGCCTGTGTCACATTTTGGTTTGTGACAGGATTAGTATTTGTTTAGGTTTTTCTTGCAACTCTTACATTTTGTAAAAACAGGTCTGTTTATTTAATTATTTATTGATTCAATGTTAAGATAAATATTTGAGCTAGCAAAACAAATAACTGTGGATAAGTGAAGGTGATGTTTCACTACTTAAAATCTATATTTTTTGTTTACATACTATAATTTGTGTTTCTTTTAATGTCATAGTATTGAATGTATGTTTAAGTCAGATCACAGCTACCTTATTATCAACCAAGAACTTTCAATGCAGTTAATTGCT